>JAODUP010000532.1:125000-275918 GCA_025642065.1 Paralvinella palmiformis | reverse complement strand
TGTTTATATTTTACTATCGTGTTTGGAGGCTTGAATAAAATAAAATAATCACGACGTTTCTATTTAGAAAAATACGTAATTTATGTACACTTCTAAGATATGTGTCATGGTGACTAGTAATGACAATGAAAGTCATTGTTAGTAGAATTATCAAACAATGTTATTGGCCACCAAACAATTGCTTTGATACTTTTTTGAAGTAATTTATTTCCCCGTCATCGTCATCTGGCGAATCATTACAAACAGTGACATAATTCAATGTGTGAACGTCATGAGGCACCATTACTAGTACCGAATATTGTATATATATATTTAGTATATTGTAATCTCTGCTATATTACTTTTACTAGCTAAATATTAATTGTATTTTCTTAATAGTCTATTTCAAGCAATGAAATGAATATGTATTTCTTCTATCATTCCTCATGTACAGTTAAAGTTATCGATATGTTTTGTTGTCTGTAAAAATAATACATAAAACTTGTGAATGACTTAAGGCGATTATATTGGGTTTTTTTACTCGCTGCATGATAACTGAAAAATATAGCGAATTGTCAGTTTAGTACAGATAAATTCCATTTACTAGGAATCTCTGTTTTGTGAAACCTACGGAGTTTTATTTTGTTTAGTTTGATTATCTTATCTTATTATTATTATTATTATTATTATTATTATTATTATTATTATTATTATTATTATTATTATTATTATTATTATTATTATGTCAGATGAATTTAAATAAAGTATCTATATTTTATCGTAAATATGAGATAATACAAAAGAATGTTGCATGATTTAACCAAAGACTATTTATAACAAGACGTGTTACTTCGCGTTTTAACATGGGACGCCATTTTGAATTCATGGAGAGCCAGGGCCCTAACAACCGGAGGTAGATTTCACGGACAGCTCCCTTCGTTAACATGGCGCTTAATGGCACTAGTTCATTCTGCGCCGCTTTCGGGTGCAGTAACAGAAAAAGTATGCACAAATAAAGAGATCCCCAAAAGGAAATGAAAGCTAGTGTAAAAATTAGATATGATCTGGCTTTTTAAAAATAAAGGATATTTAATAAATAAGCATAACAATTTGAAGGTTTAGGTTGAGGTTTTGTTGTTCGGGGAGAATCCCCAGACTGTCGCTTAATCAGCACAGCCTCTATGTTGGAGTGGTTGAGAAACCCTCCCCACCATCACAGGGAGCAGAAGGGAAAAGATGGAGCCGAAATACCCAGAGGGTGGTCACTGCCAGAGTGTTTTACGTCCTCAGGGGGTTTTTAACGTCCCCCTTTATTTTAAATAATTCAGTGGAGACGGCAGCGCCATTTAACGTGGTCAGCCACCCACGATGTTGTGAGCCGAGAAATTAATCCCTGGAAAAGTTTCGACCTCTTACGGGGTTCGAACCTGCGACCGTTGGCACCAAGTGTCGGGTGCTTAACCGCTAGGCCACCGGAGCTCACTGAACAATTTGAAGTAGACACGCCCCTACTTGACATGACCCAAGCAGGATCTATCTAGATCTATATTTGTTTCAGACAAAATTTTATTGAACAATATCAACCTATTAATCACAAAATGGGTATGTAAGATATACATAAGCTTACAGTTACATGTACTCGAGCCACTGAAGATGTTATGGGTGGGAGGTATATTTTACTTTATTATTGTTAATAATATAATTGGACTTCTAAAATTACATTACTATAATCAGATAATTTTCCCTAATTCAATAATTATAAGTAGCTGAGTATTTACATGATCACCTGCATCCATATTTATTTTTAGACGTAATCAATTGGTACTTATTTATATATATGGACTTCATTTATAATTTAAATGTTATGAAATTAATTATTAAATACCTCAACTAGTGGTAGAAACATTCATTTTGTTATTTTTTCTATTGACAAAAGTAAAAGATGTTGGTTATTAATTGTTGTCGTTCAGATATATGATGAGGAAAGAATTAAATTACTTGAATACTAATTGTAGAGTGTATGATATACACTTCACTGAAACGGAATTCATGAACCAGACAACTTATCTAGAATGCTATTCCAACTATTTTTGATGTACCAAATTCACCGCATGCATCCACTGAAATCAAAGAGGAAGGTATTAACAGATAGGAGACCTATACAGGAGACAGGGCCAGCTGTGATGGTAATTAATATTTATAAATATTAATGGTGAAAATTGGTATTATAAAATTAATTAAATAAAAAAACAAGGCATCAAACCCATGAACTTTTGTTAATACAAAAAAAAGATTACCAGCACCTGAATTAGTACTTGAATGTTCAGCTCATGTGCTTTAATTGGTATACTTCTCTTCATAACTTAAATGCATATCAAATCAAATAACCAACTTGAAAAAAAACATGTGTTTACACATTGTGTATGCACTTGGTTCAAGTCATTATTTTACAAGGTATTGTTCTGTTTCAGTTCTATGATGATGAGATACCATGTAAACAAGCAAATCTCTTGGCTACAGATTTATTGGTGTTATCTGTTACAGTAGTCAATGCATGTGTCTATTACATCTCTGGGTATATTCTGTCTAACTTTAAACGGTTCACTGATCTGGACTAAATGTCATATTTTTGTAGTAGTGGTTGTTTAGAGCTGGAAGCAATTTGAGTTATTCTGTCCATTTGATAACAAATGACTGATTGTAACTATAGATGAACCCGTGGCACAAGAGATTTGATGCCGCTTATTGTATGAAATTACTAATTTCTCTATCTCTAGTGATCTATATTATTGAGGTGTAGACTTTAAATGAACTTATCATTTTTTATTTAATATATGATAAATGGACATGATGAAGATATGGCGAATTGTGTTATGGTTGCGTTATAATAGCTGTATATATCATTATATGTCTATATCCAAATGAATAAAAATGTATGGACTATGATAAACTGACATGATGAAAGTATGTTTGTATACATTTACATCATATATACCTAATTGTTTTCATTAAAAAACGCCTTCCACACACAAAGCTGTGAAAGAACGTAAACCACGTTCAATTATTTTCTGATCAGCTGTCAAATGATCGCAAATTGTAGGCTATAAATTAATTAAGTGACTGGGCTGTGAAATCACTTAATTCTTTATTTACAGTTTCAGAGCTTCGTTTCCTTCGATATCATGTGTGTACAATTAAAGTGTTAATTAATAAAAGAGTATGTGATCATGTAACATATAGTACTAGTATTGGCCACTGGTTCAAAATTCAAGATAGCGCGGCCAGAGTAACGCCTCTCTATATTTAAGCTCTCTGATATAACAATAGACCATTTCCGCGACGACTGCGCCATCTAGCGAACGTCCGTTTGCGGGTTGCGTTTCAACGGGATCCCTGAACAATATGATAAAAAAAACATTCTTTTACTAATTGTCAGATCACGGACATCACAATATATTTCATATATTGATAACATGTCTATTACAGTTCCTAACTTGATGATTTATTTTCAATAACATGTAATTTTTCAAGCAAAAATAAACTGTCAACTTTCCCGATAGAAATAATCTTATCTATTAGTAAAAATAATTCCACGTCATATTTAATAAAAATGAAACTGCTACAGGAACCTGTAGATCGATTTAGTTCTCTGAATCCCATAAAAAGTAAATTTACAAACAATTAGTGAATTACACTTAGGTAGTGTTTAATTCTAGAACAAAAATATGACTGTTCGCCATCAGTGACCGATGGTCTATGCTACCGCCATCTAGAGAGTGTTTTCTGTAAGATGGTTATTCGGCAGGTGGCAGTGCTGTCTCAGAAGTGAAACTAACTTGGCGAAACTGTGCCATCTAACAAAGAGCCGTAAATGTTGACGGTAGACACTATGTTTTATGAAAGAGGTTTTTTCAAAAAAACTTTTATGTCTTAGTAATGTCTCAGCGGAGTCCAGATTTAAAAATATGATTTTATAACTGCGTGACCCAGCACTGACCAGAATATATCGAGCCTGAACTTCGATAGTCGGTACTGTGACAAGGCCTTCCCAGCAGGCACCAGACGTTGGATCAACATTGGATCAACGTTGTCCTTTGACGTTGGATCAATGTTATGAAAATGGTTGGATTTCAACATTGGATCAACGTTAGGATTTCAACATTGGATCAACGTTAGGATTTCAACGTTGGATCAACGTTAGGATTTCAATGTTGGATCAACGTTAGGATTTCAACATTGGATCAACGTTAGGATTTCAATGTTGGATCAACGTTAGGATTTCAATGTTGGATCAACGTTATGAAATTGTGTGGATTTGAAATTTGGATCAACGTAATATTTGCAACATTGGATAACAGTAGTTTTCATTATGGTTGATGTAAACATATTTATTCAATTGACAATAAGCAAAATGCTTATACAACATCTTTCTCATTTATACACACAAGTGATTCACACAAGAAACACAATAATATATATACAACAAATAGAATTGATATTGTTACTATACCAGCATCATGGTTGATTGGAATGTAATGGACTGGTGCAGTAAGGTTTCATATATATATATATATATATACACACACACACACACACACACACACACACACACACACACACACACACACACACACACACACACACACACACAATATATATATATATATATATATATATATATATATATGCATCAATTACATCCGCCACAAAGTATTTTGGATGAAATTTCATTATGGTTAAATCAGCTGCACAATATGAGCACCCATGATAATTAAAAACAGCTGCAATAAGACTTGTTCAAAATATAAAATGAATTGAATATTCATCTAGAACATGACAACATACAAGTATACCAATTCTATTTTGTACAATACATCATACAGTAGTGTAATTCACAATCAAGTTATATGCCAACACAATAGCCCTCTGCCAAAAGTTTGAATAGTTTCATGGATGGCCAATCAAATTTGAATAATCTGTTCAGTACATTTTACATTATTTTGGTGACATTATTATTAACCTAGCCAAATTTATAAAAGACATATTCCTCAAAATAATAAAAGTGCATAATATGTCCATAGCTGCAAACGTATGAATAACATCTATAATAACAGACTCCAGTCCAAAATAAATATATTAGCTACCACACTTATCCTGTAACTGTACATGTCTAGGTGTATGCAAAATAGTGCAAGCAGCTTTTGGAACATGGTGCCAATGTCGTCTAAGGATTCCAATCGCTTCTTGAAAAGCAGTTCTTGTACATGCATTTCTTACTGCCAGTCTGCAAAGTCCTTTCCAATGTAAAGCTCTTCACCATCACCATCTGACAAATTCTCAGATCCATAACTAGATATCACATTGTCAGAGTTGTCTGATTCCTGATCATTTGTATCATCACTGCTGTTATTAGAATCATGTGCATTGCTGTCATCTCTACCATCCACATGACAAGATGAGTCAGCCTCACCTTTCTCATGTACACTAGGAGCAACACTAGCACCTACTAGTACATTGGCTTCATCCTTATCACTGCTCTTAGCTTCAGCAAGAGTCACTACTTTAGCTTGATGCTTTCTCCACTTTTTTCAAGTAGGCCACGCAGTAATATTCTGTTTGGACCTAGGAATACATTTACCAATATGAACATTTATAACTTTCTGCATATGTGTCAATGGGTGGGGAGGCATGCGTACTGTAAAGCCATTACCTATTTTCTGCCATTTATCATCATGGAAGGCTCGCTAAAATAAATGGCTGCAAATATGCAATGAAGGGACCAGGTTTTCGAGTCAGCAACATGATATTAATTTTGAAACAAAATAATAGGTTTTAACCATGCAGCTTAATTATACCTCGATAATGTCAAAGGTCATGGTGCCAAATGAAAGCCTGTAACCAACCGTATTATAAGGTTCTTAGTCAGTGGCTATAATACATTAGGGCACAAGATGTCTGTAGTTGTATAAATAACAAACGGATAGACAGACAGGTAGACAAACAAACAGACAGATATACAAACAAACAAACCGAAAGATATATAGACAAAAAACAGACATACTGATAGACAGACAGACAGACAGACAGACAGACAGACAGACAGACAGACAGACATATAGACAAATACACAGACATATAGACAAATATTACAGATAGACAGACAAACAAACAAACATACATATAGACAGAAATGAGAGACAGATATGATAGACAGATATGACAGACAGAAATGAGAGACAAAAATAACAGGCCAATAAACAAAAAACAATTCTAATCAAAATGACAGCGACAAGTAGATATTTATTATTAATATATAAACACACACAGGCACACACACACACACACACACACACACACACACACACACACACACACACACACACACACACACATATATATATATATACACAGGCACACGCACACACATATACATATTTATTTAAGGCACTTTATGATATAATTATGTTTCAACATATTATTGACAGACATTAAGAGAGAAATATAACAATCTTACTATTTATTTATCAAATTGACCTTTGACCCAATCAACAATTACACTACACACGTGAAGAGTTTCCCGAATAAGAAGAAATTAATTAATTTTAACAAATTAACGGATGCGCACGTAAAGTTCGGCTTTTCCTTTTAATATGATTTATTTTTAAAATATCATACATAACACTCTATAACACTACATAACACTAGGCTTGTAGAATTCCAGATCAAGGTTCGTTTCTCAACCCTACCATTGTTAATGGGATACGTCCTCTGATGTGACTAGCCCTGATGCCGAACAAACAAATTATTCAGAAGATATTCAGATTTATGACCTGACGTAATGTGGTACGATGCTCGTGTATGAACACTGTTAATGCAATTAGTAAAATATGAATTCTTCAGATGTTCATTGATCTCCTAGATCAATAATTGTAACAAGTATCAAATCGGTATAATCTTTGGGCAAGCAATGGAAGAAATGGGGGGGGGGATGGGAGGGGGGGATTGTGTTAGGTATTGATATTGTCTGGGGTATATTCTCCTCCGAGGGTATATGTTGACGGGGTGGGGGAGGTGGTGGCGTGCTTGTTCCTGGGGGATATTATCCCACTATTGGAAGTATTTACATGTCATGTTAAATAAATGATGTGCCATATGTCGTCTAATATGGATCATTGTCCATGGTGTAAGACTAGTCATCTATACTATATGAAGTAGTTTATGGCGTATCGGCCCATGATCCGTGCTCTACATATTGTTACATTCTCTGGATTATGACCTCCGCTGGCCAGATTTCGTTCTTGATCCAGATTGATGGGATCACGTCCAGGCCTTTCTCTTCTATCTAATGTTAGAACTCAATCACTCAATCTCGTTAAATACGTAAGAGAATGTTCCGTATAATAAGGTTCTTAGTCAGTGGCTATAATACATTAGTGCACAAGATGTCTGTAGTTGTATAACAACAAACGGATAGACAGACAGGTAGACAAACAAACAGACAGATATACAAACAAACCGACAGATATATAGACAAAAATAGACGGACAGGCAGACAGACAGAGAGATAAACAAATATTACAGATAGACAGACAGACATACAAACAAACAGACAGAAATAACAGACAGACAGAAATGACAGACATAAATGACAAACAGATAGACAAACAGCCATATAGACAAAAATAACAGACAAACAAACAAAAAACAATTCTAATCAAAATGACAGCGACAAATAGATATTTATTATTAATATAATAAGTCATATTAATGGATCATTCGCCTTCATCAGTCGTTTACAGACTGACCAATCGCTATTTTCTTTAATTGTCTTAGTAAAACATACATATTTGCAAAAAACTCTTACCATATTTGCAATAACTCTCCCCCCAAACCCAAATTAACAACAACAATAGCAACAGAAAAAACAACAAACCCCTCCCCCTCCCAAATATGATCATTTAAAAATCAACAGTTCACATATTATTTCATATTTACTACCCAAACTTGAATATTTTAAGTTATGCATTTGGTATGTTTTTACAATACGCTTGACTGATGAAAAAAACGAAATTGATCAACGAAACGAAACACATTTCTTTATTTTATAAATTTCTTTCTTTTTAATCAAAGGATAAGACAGAGACATGAGTGATTTAACTGCAGACGACATGAGGTAAATTTAATTTCGGAATTTGGATAAATGATTTTCGACACTTGAATTTTATCTTCGTTCATCTATCTGATCGCCACCCCCCCCCCTCTCATCAATAATAGGTGCGCATGTTTTCATCAAATGATGTCTTGTTTAATATATCTAGAGATTCTTGTACTTTGTTAGCTTTAATGGAGATTAGAGAATTGACGCAGTTGACTTATTAAGTGTTTTGTGGACTCAGTCTCCATCACAGTTAGATATGTTCAATGTGGGATGGAAATAGGGTTTAGGGGGTGGTCTTTTTGTACGTCGTTGCTTATTCGAAGTTAAAGGTGTGTCATGTGTGTATGCATGTATGTACGTGTGTGTGTGTGTGTATGAGTGTGCGTGCGTGTGCGTGATTGCTGTCTGTGCATCATAACAGATACCGTAAAATATTTACGTCATCTGATCAAAGAAACGGAATACGCTAATTATATATATATAATATATATATATATATATATATATATATATATATATATATATATGCTAACTATGGAACAAATTCAGAAACTCCCTTTCAAACAGAATGAAGCTAACCTCTGCAGTCAGAATCCGGTTAAACCCTATTTCATATCGAATCCTGCCGAAACCCCTCTCCGGTGTAATTACGACGACAGCCGATCCCGGGCCGCCATCGTGCCGTCGTTAGTCGTAATCTCCTCGTTGTTTATTCATTGGTTTTCGATTGATCTTTGCTCTGGGATTCGGTGATGGCGTCAACAAGTTCTGTTTCGATGTAAAGGGGTGACATCTATCGGCGTATGGACGCTATTTTCCCAATCAGCGCCTGCCATCTCGGGCTAACGAGGTGGGATTTAGAGAGAATCCCCCGTTTCGATGGAAGGCGTCGGATTGGGACGATGTGACGGAAGTATCGGGAGATCGCGCACGGCCAACTCCCACTTTGTGACGTATTAGTCGCGAGACTTCGAAAGGCATTGGTCTTCCGGTTTGGACGACATTATTCGTGTTTGTTATCGGCATATTTAGCTCGCTACGGTACTTACATGAGGGAAATCTCGCCACCTGGTGGCAGATGTGAGAATGATTACAGGCAGTACCCTTAGTAGACAGATAATGTTATAATAATAATAATAATAATAATAATAATAATAATAATAATAATGATAATAATAATAATAATAATAGTAATAATAATAATAATAATAATATTAATAATTTTAGTAATGTTTAGACTACTATTAATAATGGTGGACACTCTGATATAGCTATGCTTAGAACAATGCCCTGCAAACATCCAGTCTTAGGTTCAATTCGAACCTAGATAAACCTGTTTTGTGCCTTTGTGGGATAATGAGTTCTGAGGATGTCGGCTCTCGGCCGTACCTTTAACGCTGTAATATAAGGCTATATAATACGGTAGACATTGTTTAGCTTAGAATATGACACATATATGGATGTGTGTAGATCGGGTAATAAATATAAACTTTCCCTTTTCATTAAAATGAAAAGGCGGGATTGCGTCTCCCAAAAACCGTTTCCATCTATAGCGTCAATTTCACGCTCCATAGTATTGCCGTTTTATGGTCACTTTGGGGGGGGGGGGGACGAAGTAGGATAAATAGACTGAGTAATATTGAACGGTAATGAAACGAAGCGAAAGATGAAATATCCTTCAGACACGGATGTAAAAAAGCAACGAATTGTTACGCAACAACTTTCCTATAGATAATGGTTTGGTATTTTGATGGCACTGAATGTTGTGATGGAGTGACGAATCTGTTTATTATTATTTATAGCGGGTTGTAAAATTTTACTGCGTCACTTCTCTGTAACTCTAATTGTAATTGAGGGGACTGTATTTTTGAATAAGTAATTGAAATGGTTTGTTTGGAGTATTCTCGAAAAGAAATGGTAACAATTCCGATAAATGAAAGAAGTGCGTACGATGCGTGAAGCGAGTTATAACTTTCGACCTACACCCGCCCAGCTACTAAGAAATGCCGCTTTATACAATTAAAATGAAATGTATATAAACTTAGTGAACCTCGTTAACATTCACAAAAATTTAATTTTTGAGAGATGACTAGCAATTATGCACAATTAAAAGCATGCAACAAATAAACGACTAAATCGAACTAAAGGAACGAGTAATATTTTATGAATTTCCGACAAGTAATTATTCTTTACTTAATAGTATAGTATGCCGTTCAACCTTGACCTATTTACGATTTAACCTTTTACCGACCTCAATTTCCGCAATCAGGTAGTTAAACATCAGCTCCGTTGCCTTAGTTTGTGTTGTCTGTCCTCCAGAAGATATCAACAGAAGTAATTGATATTTAGTTTTTCTAATTTCGAAACTAAAACCAACAATGGCCAAATAGCTCCGTTTGTCGCGTATTGGCCAATCCACCCCCCTCGTATCCACATCGTAACATAATGACCGACATTGGTCACCGCTGTCGACCTATTTAAATATTAACGAGTACATATTGGCTTCCAGGTTATCTGCATGATTTATGTCGGGCTCGTGTCAGTCGGGGAAAAGCCCCCCCTCCCCCCCTCCCCCCCACACACACACACAGCAAAATACAATCTGACCGCGGCTAGAGGACATATAAACTCAAGTGTCATACCTAGGCGCAGCCTTTCTCCGTGTTCGCGGTTTGTTTATGCCATTTCGGGACGTTTCATTTTATTTCTAAAGGAGAAAAAAGTCGTCCGGGGAATAATTCTCGTCGTCTCACTCAGACATGAATTCCAGAAGACACGGGAGCGCGAATGGGGACGATAAAAAGGTGAGTGTAACTGGAAAAGAATAATAATAATAATAATAATGATGATAATAATAATAATAATGCTTGTATTTATAATACAAATCCTATTAAATCATTTGATAAGCATCTTTTTATCAGCATGACGTTCAGTGTCAGAGTATAATTGATAATAGTGGATTAATAAGATAATTGAAAGCATTTGGCTAAATGTTCCAAGTTCGGTAAATAATAAAATAATATTTCTATTTGTATGATAATTAATTGTCGCGCTAATCCGAGATAAGTTTGTATCTAAACCACATCCGATAAACGAATCAACTAATTCCTGATCCATGAATCTATAAACAATGGTATAAATATTTTGTATCCAGGTTTCCCAGCCAATGTTATATCGTTTAGTCCGTAAGGTTGCTAATAGAAACGTCTAAACTGAACGACTTCTGATACTGAGATTTATATTATTTTGAAACATACAAAGAAAAATCGATATAAAAGACGCGACAGTTTTAGTTCATTGAGGAAATAAACCAAACGACTTTGGAATAAATTATTCTATCAAAGATAGGACAATGAAACTGATTGAAGCAGAACGAAGACAGAGAAGACGCTACCCGTAAAGATAGATATTATAATTAATAAAACTTCTGATTATCACAAAATTAATTATATAAAGATTAACGTCAAATGACGTAAATATTTTACGACTTATATTTAAAGCCGAAAGTTGAGCATCATTTTATGTATAAACAGCAACACCGGAAGTACGTCATACTGACACGGCCGCCAAGGTCGTTAATCGGCTGCATTTTGGTTAATTTTGCTTAGAAACTATCGAAATAAGTTACTTAATTTTTTTGTCCTTTTATTGGTAAACATGTGTAGATGTTAGTCATCTTATTTATTGTTATTTATAAACATTTAGTGGTAGGACACGCCCTCCCCCCTTTTAGGACTTCTTTTGATTATTGACTTGTAGGTATATCCTCAATGAGCTGACTTTGTTTAAGGAGCCCGTAAGAATGTGGGCTTTAAGATTTTTATCTCAATACCAGATACATATTTGTCTTAATAATGCGCAAACTTTGGCGTTTTGCTTATAGTTTGACCGCGGAAGTTCTTACACAATTGTGATACCTGCATCATCCGCAAAATAGTATTATTAATCGGGGGTCGAAGGGCAGGAATATAGTCCTAATTTATTGAAATATATTTGTCACGCGTGAAGGTCTCGGAATTATTTATTTTATTGGGGGGTGGAAGGGGCGTTATTTGGTGTGAACGTGGAAGGGCTTAGGATAATTAAGAAAACGGAAGAAGAAATGTATTTAAGAGAGGTTTTGAGGAGGAAGTGGATGACGGCCAAAGGTTCTATTTGCCAGAGATCAATTTAACATAGAAATTAGTCGACATTTTCTGAGACCAACAGATCGAGATACTCGCTAACAATCTGATTATAACGTCATCATTGACGTAATCGAGTCTGTCAGTTGATCAATAACGTTATTTATTTTAGATTGATCTAAAACAAATTGGACCGAGTTTAATAGATAGACAATTGATGCGGCATAACGCCGCTCAACACACACACACACACACACACACACGCACGCACACACACACACACACACACACACACACACACACACACACACACACACACACACACACACACACACACACTTATCCTTAAAGAAGTCATCATCCAAGTAATCCAAGCCACGTTAACCTTGAGGGCAACGACGGAGCTGACCAACGAGCGAACCAAGCCATCTGCCTAGAAGTCATCGAACATGCTGAACATACCCCTGGCACATTCAATCATTTCATCGACAGATTCATCTTTAATCAACTCGAATATATCTACACAAACCACATATCATCATCCAAGTATTGGTACCAGACAACCACTGTAGTTGGACATAACTTCCTGAACAACAGACTGGCCGAGATCCAACTCAAAACGACTACGTTTCTGGTCATACAAACGAAACTTCACCGGTGCGTCATCCCTCGGACCCTCTCTTCATAGCCAGCATACATACAATCCGGTACATTATCTGATGTACTGAAAAAGATTACAAACTTCCATATCATCACCTAGTGGCACCGATTAGAAGAAAAGTTAAATTTCGACAATATATCATCACCCCACTTCTCCTGAAAGACCGTTATAAACACCACCATCAACAATAAAGACAGAAGTCAACACCAGGTGGCTGTGCCAAATCGGCAACAGCCAGCAGTCTTTGTCCCAAATTTTGCATCATCTACGGGATTATATGGATGAGAAAAGTGAAATGCAAATATACAATCATATAAATTGTAATTTTGGAAATAAATATTTTATCCAAAAGTACGAGTTAGATATAGATAATTTCTTTCCAATCGAGAAATTCGCAAAACAAATTCAAAGATATTTAACAATCAAAAATAAACACTCTGACAGATCACTAACCCATCTTTACTACAGACTTTTAGCACTCTACTAACTGTGAAGTATTTACACGTGTATCAATTACCTATTTAATCCTATTAGTATCATATTTTTGAAACCTTAAGTATTAGTGTGTTACGAGGATTCTATATATTATAACACAGTAGCATATTTTTTCCTCCAGCACTGTACTTTTCAGCTGTTGAGCTTGCGAGCTGTTGTGTTTTCACTTTTTCACCTGTTTTAAATTTAAAAGTTGTTATTACTTACTATAGAGATCTACTATGATAATGATAACTGGGATAAACCTAAACTTTCATACGTCTTTCATCCTCTAATCTACAATTAACACCCCCTGTTTAACCTTACATGGATCATGATTCATATTAAGTACCAGTTTGTCAGCAATTTGTACTGATGAGGTGTTCATTGTAGCTCAGTACATAAGAAATACGATGTTTGATGAGACAAGGATTCACATATTTTATGACCGTAAGCTGATATATCTTTCTCTGACCTTTCGTTGTAAACAACTGGAGAATTTGACCAATAACTTAACTGTATATGGTGATAGGAAATAACACGGCAAGAAAACTGGATCAACAACAGTAGTCATCTTGAAAAAAAACACTTTCAACATATCAGTCGTGTTTAACTTAACTCATTGAGGATTTTTAAGGAATTCTTTGGTGGCCAATACCTTTTTGGATTTTTCCAATAACAATGACTTATATTAACATTATTAGTTATCGTGCCACCTATACCGTATTCTTCCGTGTATTGCGCGCATTAGTGTATAACGCGCACCCCTTTTTGACCAGAAAATGTCCTAGTTTTGGTGTATAACGCGCCAATAAACAGGAAATAAACAGCATCTGGATCTTAAATATATCGCCAAACGAGTAGTATATGTATCACGACACTGTGGAGACGTCGTCAGACTTTTGGGCGATAATCGGGGACGGAAGGATCGAGGAACGCCGATGGGGGTCGCTTTCTTAACGAAAGCTACGTCACAGAAATGGCAACTATCTGAGCCAATCAGGAGCGGACGTCTTAGATCACCAAAAGAGGAGGAGCGAACACGAACGACGAAGGCGGAAAAACGAGATTGTGTGAATTTCTCCAATTATCGTCCAGGGAGATTTGATCCAATACAGTCAATTACGTCGGGAGGTGGCGTCTATGTGCTGCCCTGGCTCGTCCGACCTGACATCGACACACACACACACACACACACACACACACACACACACACACACACACACACACACACACACACATAAATCCCTAATGTGTCTTAAGTAATAAAACTAAATCATTTTCTCTTTACACCAGGTCACCAACAAGAAGGTAGCCATCATCTTCAGTATCAGTAATGTAGCAGACGATTTGGGTGCGGTTCTAAAAGTATTCGAGGTCAGTTTGTACGACTTCGTTGTTATCATAATTATTAGTTAGAGTTTGAAAAAGGACATACGAACATTATTAAGTCTTCATTCCTGTTTCCTAGAGTCAACATCTCGCCATATTGCACATCGAGTCGCGCAAATCTCGCACGCGTGATAATGAATACGAGATATTCGTCGACGTAGAAGAAAATGGCGTGGATGCGAAGGAAGTTATAGAAAAAGCTAAGAATTTGACAACAAACATCTATATTCAGGATGGCTCGAAACTACGGAAGACTATATCACTGGACAAGGGTGACACCAGATGTTAGAAAAACCTCAATGCTTCTTCATTTGCTTATATATATATATATATATATATATATATATATATATATATATATATATATATATATAATTACGATATGATTGATGATTGAATATTATTGAGAATTGTATTGATCCTTATGCCTTATGTTTGAAGATTACATTAAGGCATTAATAACGTAAAATAATCGGTACATAATCCAGATACATCTGATGGTATCCCGTGGTTCCCTCGTCATGTTTCTGATCTGGATCACTCGTCAAAGAGAGTCTATATGTACGGATCAGAACTGGACGCCGATCATCCGGTAGGAAACTAACATAACAGTGTAAACAGTAAATGTTCCAGTTATTCACGCACACCTACATGCACCCGGTTATACAAGGACACACATTCGTATATATATATATATATATATATATATATATATATATATATATCGTCTTCAAATTTATCTCTCATAAAAGGGTTTCAAAGATGAAGTTTACCGAAAACGACGTAAACAGTTCGCAGAAATCGCCTTTAATTATAAATAGTAAGTGTTTTATCAGTACAAGTAATTAGATTCGTATTAATTATAAATCATATCGTTATTCTTGATAAGAAATGTTTTGTCAGATGTATTATCCGTAAAGAGGTTATTAATTCTGTCATAATATTAAATCTCTATTTTCAGTGGTCAGCCAATTCCAAGGATTGAATACACAGAAGAGGAGATGAAAACATGGTTCGCATAGCTAATTGTTTTATTTATATATTCCGCTAAAATATATTTATTTCGCTGACGGGTAGCAGTATATATTGTTTTAAATCCTAGAAGCTGTATTGATATTTACGACAAGGTTATGACGAATCTAATTGAATCTAATTGGTTCTAGAATCTCGTTCATTGTCGCATTCATTTAATTATATGTAAATAGGATTAAACTGTTTCAGACCCCCAAATAAAACTAATTGATAATGAAAAACTATAACTTAAAATTGCAAAAAATGTGTATAAATGTACATTTAAACTCCTGAAATAAACAATATCATTAATAATTGTAATGCAAAATAATATATTAGTACAGAAATATTATTAATAAAAACTATAATTTATCTGACCTTTTAGTGTTGTTGAGAAGGAAGGACAGTAGACAGAGGACGGGGGCGGGGGGAGATTTCAGAAGAGAGGTGGAAGGAGAGGGGTAATCCTTCCTAGCCCTTTTTGGTGACTGTACTTCAGATAATTAATCTGTAGGATCCTGTTGTACCTATTCAAGGAAGGAATCCCGGGTTGATGATAATCCTTTATAAGTTTGTTCCAGCACCAGAACAGATCCTTGAAATCATTGGCTGGAAGCTAAGCTCCATTTCAGGGTCTCTGTTTCTTCATTCGGAAACTACTTAGGGGGCAGCTTTATTCTGTGCCTCTCCGTCAACTCTTCAACATCTGTCTTATGGAATTACCCAAACGCACAATTTCTAGCACTATAATCTCTCACTCTCTCTCTCTCTCTCTCTTTATCTCTCTCTCTCTCTCTTTCTCTCTCTCTCTCTCTCTCTTCTCTCTCTCTCGTTCTCTCGCTCTCTCTCGCGCTCTCTCTCTCTCGCTCCTCTCTCTCTCTCTCTGTAATTATTCAGTCTTAATAGTCTTTTGGAGGCATACACTCAGGCCACAATCTCCCCCAAGCAGCACAAAGGCTCGTTCAAAGCTGAGATAATACAAAACACAACATCCGCAATAGTGAAGTGGCTCTTGAAGAGTCCTTCAAACTAATATCACTGGACGAAATGGCCTGAAAATTTCAAATGTAGGTGTAAATGTGTGTACTGATCCTGGAGGTGACTGAGAGGTGTTGTTTTGGATAGGAAGAACGGTACAGTGACGAAACCATTCTTCCATCAAATTAGGAGGGTGGGCCACTACATTGCCCACCAACAATAGAGCTTTTAAAGGATTATTATTTTTCCTAAGGTAATCCTGAATAGTGGGTTAAAATACTTCATTCTTCCATTCAGAGAAAATTCTCCTTGGCACCCAAAGCTTTGGGGATTTGGTCAACGGTGGTAGATGATCCCCATATAACACCAAGGCAGTTTTTTCCAATCTTTAAAAACAATTTCGGGTTCTCTGGATAATAAACGAGGAGTGGTTTACAGCCACCAGATACATTAAAGGTAACGGGAAAAGTTACAGTGGTTTTAAAACTTGTTTTGCTAGCACCTCACATGGACGACATTTTAATCGATAATCTTCGAAAACTTCGGAATGTGACGTCATCTTTACCAAACAAAGACCCCAAACACTGCAGGTGGCCTTGTTTAAGTTTGTTACGTGTTCCATATTGTCTTTATTAAACATATAAAATGGTGTATTGTGTCGCATACAATTGTGCAAAGAAACAGACATCAAATACCAATGATTATATCCGACGTATAAGTGCTGTCAAAACCCGGCCCGAAACAACAACCCCCCGAAAATTACCAAAAAATGCACAAAAAGACACACCAAGGGCGGCACATCCCTGCATTGACTAGTACAGGCAACACATGACAGAGCTCCACGTATCCACCGGGCTCCCGTGTACAGACAAATACCACTTTATTCTAAATGAAGTTATACGATAGGAGGAGGGAAATACTCGCATTCAGGCCCAGTGTGTTGACTTATCAATTAAACTTATACCAACACAAATAAATACATGCCAATCCAACTCTTGTAGTGGACTGGTTTCGGCGGCACAAGTGGCTGTTCTAGATGCACGCTAATTCCTCACAATTAATACTGTCTGTGACCCCTTTTCGCGAGTGGTTCAAAGTTGTAGGACTTGATATCCTTGAGAATGTCACAGTTTTCGTCGGAATCTGACATTTTGTCTGTCAACTGGTCAAAACGCTTGTAGACAATGCTGTGGCACTACGTTGTGTTTGTCAAAAATGACGTCACACACGAACATCCCTAGTGAATGTAGTACACACTACCAATGGCTCGTGAAAGTTCGGAAATTAAGGATTATGGGAACACTTTAATGGAAATATGACAGCTGGTGGTTGTTACGTTATATTTACTTCGAAATGTGAAATTTATTTTCCGTCACCTTTAACACAAAAGGGAGGATAACACTGTCCTTCATCGGCCTATGACCAGGGATAGGAGTCTCATCCGTTGTATTAATGCATGTACGACTAGCTATGTTTTCCTCCATAAATTTCCACTTATGTCGTAGTTAAACACTTTGGGAAAACAAAGCCTTCTTCCTGAATCACTACAAAAATGTCACGAAGTGTTACTTATCAACGTCTTCACATCTACTGCATCATATATTACAACGTCGTGTAGTTTCTTCCTTCTTCGGAATCTATAAAACCAGCACTTTGTGTCGTTAATTACCGATACATCAGTCTCACTTCTAACGAGATCCTTAGCTGTAAGTTCCTTCTAACGATAATTTGGCCTTATCACAAATAATCGTTCCATTAATGCTGTCGTCTGTTATCTCTTTCAGACCTTGCTTTTCTAAGTCTAGCGACCCCTTAGTCAAGTGATCTCTTAGTCAAGTGATCTCTTAGTCAAGTGATCTCTTAGTCAAGTGATTTAGTCATCCCCTATTTAACATTAAAGTTCTCAAAGTTTGTTTTCTTCTATTTTCGGTTGATTAGTTTTGTCCCTCAGGTCCGCCGTTTCATGGCTACAATTGTACAACAAAATATTTATAAAGAAAAACGCTAAATTTAAACACGTTCAGTGATTAACCGTCTGCACGACGAAAAACATTTGGCGACTGACGCTCTTGCTCAGAGCCGCAGTACAACAGGGTTCGTGCGCAGTACGCAAGTAGTCCCACCAAACCAACATTCATCCATCCTCATCCGCGTTCGTTCCCTACCCTGTAGACATTTTGTACGTTTTGTCACTTCCGATTTAATAGAAAAAGCTGTCCTTTCCTTACAGCACACCCCACTTAACAGCAATATCCTAACCCCGTATATAAGCTGTTAAGATATTGCTTTGGGAGAGTCAGTAAAGAAGCAATTGACAAACATATTTCCCTAGGTTCGGTAATTGTAATACGATTCGTCAGAAACTTGCTCACAGTAGAAAATCGTGATTATAGACGCATCATAGGACATATGTTACGTCCATAAACTGGTCAACATCGTAATAACTTGTCTTTCAGGTGTACCATCTTTCGTGAGCTGAACATACTCTATCCGAAATACGCCTGCAAGGAATACCTGCAGAACCTGCCGCTATTAAAGGAACATTGTGGCTACTGTGAGGAAGCTCTACCTCAACTTGATATCATATCTAAGTTTCTTAAAGGTAAATTATACACAAGTACGTGGATAAATCGAAAAACAGATAAACATTTCGCAAAAAGTGATTTAGAACAGGAAGAACTACATTTCCGTCACTTGATAATAATTATTCAGATGTCGGTTGTGTTTATAAAAACTAGGACATTTACTTGGTACACGTTTAGGCAAAAGATTATTAAATTATTTCATTTTTATGAATATAATGATAGACATTAGTCATTTCTTTTCAGAGAGAACTGGCTTCACCTTGCGCCCCGTTGCCGGCTATTTGTCGTCACGTGACTTCCTGTCGGGTTTGGCATTCCGAGTGTTCCATTGTACACAATATATACGTCATAGCTCTGATCCATTTTATACGCCTGAACCGTGAGTATATCTATATTCCTACACTGAAACACATCCGTGCACATATACAGCACATACACACATTCACACACAAAAACGCACATACACATACACCATTTAGACAAGCACACGTAACCACATTTTTATATTTGTTGTCCGTATTTAGGGATTGTTGTCACGAGCTACTTGGTCACATGCCACTCTTTCTGGATCCAAGTTTCGCGGAATTCTCACAAGAGATAGGATTGTCATCTCTGGGAGCTTCAGACCAAGAAGTAGAGAAGTTGGCGACGGTCAGTATTTAGTATTGGCGATGTCAGAAATGAATTACCATAGGGTAGGGATTGGATTAGTTTGTATATTTATTCGGGATCATTATAACACTGCTCCGTACATCGATAATGACATGGTATTAGATCTTCATATTGACGTTGAAGTCACTTAGGAATGCATCACGCTTCACGAAGTCATCACAGGTTGGTCATGTCTACAACATCCTATACCTTAAGAGGATAAACTATAGAAATGGTGTGCTGGTTTGGCCAAACTTCCATCTACTTCCATAGTAAATAAACTCAGATATAACGAAATTTATACAACGAAATCTGGCTTAATACGAAGTGATTTTAAGTAAAGTAAAATCACTATTATAACAAAATATTTCACGTAAGAAATTTATTTGTTGTGTTTTCAATTGTCTGTCCCGTGAGTATTATGCAATTGCCATCATAATTGCAAGTTTAAGGCAATACTGATTTTTTTCAATGACAATCGTGTTTGGGAAAAACTGCGATAATTACGAACTGTGAACTGTCGATTATTATATAAGCTTCTTTAAATAGGGATGATTTTATTAGATAGTATAATAGTGGCTCTGCCCAATAGGCGACAGCCGGGGGTTTCTACCCCAAACTTCAACAAGACATAGATCGTATACACGAGCACCCGGCACTTGGTGCCAACGGTCGCAGGTTCGAACCCCGCAAGAGGTCGAAACTTTTCCAGAGATTTATTTCTCGACTCACAACATCGTGGGTGGCTGACCATGTTAAATGGCGCTGCCGTCTCCACTGAATTATTTAAAATAAAGGGGGACGTTAACCCCCCCCCCTGAGGACGTAAAACACTCTGGCGGTGACCACCATCAGGGTATTTCCGTACTGCTCCCCTGTGATTGGTGGGGGAGGAGTTTCTAAACCAATCGAACATTGAGGCTGTGCCAAATAAGCGACAGCCTGGGGATTCTCCCCAAACAAACAAACAAACAAACAAACACATACATCGTATACTGCAACGGCTAGAGTAAACCAACATCTATTGACAAACGACTTCAACTGAAATCTGATATTCAAATTCCGACGTTATAAGTGTCCCACGTAGCTAACGTGGTCTAAAAACAAATATGTGTTGGCAAAGCTCGTGTAAAGGCCAAAAAAAGAACAGTTAAGTACAGAGATGTTGATGAAAGTAGACTCTTCTACAAACCGCCGCAGAACAATTCATTACGGCTCAGTGATGATTCGTGCTTTGGTAGAAAAGGATCAAAAGAAGAATTGAATATTCTAACCACCTACCCTAACATAACTGACAGAGAGTAGCCGGTGATCCGTAAAACATCGAAACGAAGATCCTTCAAAGAAGTCAGATAACTTCCCATCCCTCATTTATCGTAGCAACAAAAGACACGGATGACATCTTCACTATTCTCTGAGCGGATCCAGACACACTGTCGTATATTTGCTGCTCGAAAACGGAAGATTGCTATGCAACATATTCATTTATGTTTTAAATATGAAGTTGTTTTGATTAAGACGCATCGAATCATAACAATTTATAGTAGTAGTAGTAGTAGTAGTAGTAGTAGTAGTAGTAGTAATAGTAATAGTATAACAAATAGATTTGAGTGAAATCGAGATTAATTTATGGTAAATAGGTAGTGGCTTTTCTAAAGGGATGATAAGTATTTTGTCAAAGACAGAGAGGTGTCATCGTGGCTGAATGAAGTAAAGTGACAGCGTCCTGTTTCCTGATAATCATGATTAAGTAAAAAACGTCACTTACTATAAAACTATAAACCGAACACTTCAGTTTATTATTTTTATTTTAATAATAATTAATCTAAATCAGAAATAACGAATCCATATTTGCAAAAAATGTCGTAACTCGAAAGTAGGAGATTACAACAATAACAGACTTCGCGCAGAATTAAGGAGGAACTGAATTGCAGATTTGGAAATAGTTCTTGTATAATTTGGTGCATTGAGGTTACCAGCCATTGGTCACATTGAGATGGCTACATTTAAGAATATCGAGATTAATTTCCCTTATTCATTATAATAAATGCTGATGTTCAGTCACGATATTCGATAGGAAAATGTAGGATAGTTTGGATAAACTCGGTCGATTCTTTGTTTAATAATTGACTGCAGATAACTCCAATAATAAATGGAATAAAATCTAGTTTAATATTCGAAATAGAAAAACTAAAAAGGAATTCGTATCATCACCGACATATATTTACATCCAAAGAATATAACATTGCCACATATATCACACAACTGATTACATACCTAACCTATTGTTAATTATACATTTGTTTACGATTATAATTGTTGATTGTTGTTTGTTAACAATTCCTGATTTCTTTTCTACTTGTTTATTTATTTACGGTTCTCTTCTTTCTTTCAGTTATACTTCTTCACGATAGAGTTTGGCTTGTGTAGAGATCACGGTCAGTACAAAGTGTACGGGGCTGGCTTATTGTCTTGTGTCAGCGAACTAAAGGTAAATTAATATCTCCCCCTCCCCTCTCTACCTCCCTCCATGAGGGGTTAGTTTTGCTTTACTTTGCCATAATTATTGGTCTCTCTCTCTCTCTCTCTCTCATATATATATATATATATATATATATATATATATATGTGTGTGTGTGTGTGTATATATATCGATCGATCTATCTATCTATCTATCTATCTGTCTCTCAACCTCTTTATCGGTCTGCCTCTCTCTCAATCTCTCTATCTGTCCGCATCGCTCTCTTCTCTCTCTCTCTCTCTCTCTCTCACTATATATATATATATATATATATATATATATATATATATATACCTATTTCTACTCTTTCTCTTAAAGGCAATGGCGTGCATACTGTATTTAAAATAGGCTGAATTATTTTAACAATAGACATATTTTAACGATAGAGCTGTAAACAATGGGGGGGGGGGCTTTATTTAATCTGAATAGTGTACCCAACTGCTGTTCTCTGACCTCAACAGCTGTGACAGCCGGAAATGTATTAAGTATCATTTCCAATGTTGTCATTGTTACAGCACGTTTTGAGCAAAGATGCCATCATCAAAAGGTTTGATCCAGCGACGACCTGTGATGCCGAATGCCGTATTACAACCTTCCAGGATGCCTATTATTATACGGAAACATTTGAGGAAGCCAAGGAACAACTACGGTAAGAGGACGGAATCGTTCTAGTCCGATATCGCTGGCCATTAAAACTTCTACTCAAACTGCTTTTTTTAAAGTTTTTGTTAGTTAGCAAAAACAATTGTTCCAATAACGATAATCATTAAACACATCTATTTTAATTCCACTTGTCGTTAAAAATACGTTAACATTTTCAGTGATAGGTTATAATAAATCATTCTTGTTCGTTAAGCTCTTTAATTATTGCACACAATAGTTTGAAAATCAATCAATACACTATATCTATATATCTATATATATATATATATATATATATATATATAAAGAGGTTAACGAACGAAATTACATCTAACTAACATATAACATTTTTGGCGGAACAGGACACACACACACACACATACACGCACACACACGCACACACACACACGCGCACACACGCACACATAATTAAACACTATTTCCTATGACAATATCACTCTTACATCTCCATCTCAAACACTTATCTTCCGATTTACCTCTAGTGAGTACGCACATTCCATTAAGCGTCCGTTTGAGTTGCACTACGATCCATACACGCAGACGGTGGAAATTCTGGATACAGCAAAAAGGATCTCGAAGGCGTTGGACGATGTCACACAGCAGTTGGCTACTGTGAACAATGCCGTTCGTAAATTTAGCTGCCGATAGGTGGCAGCACGGTGTGATCATCCGTAGAAAGGATGATCGTATAGACTTAGACAGGATTATAAAATAGTGATAGTCCGTGTGATAGTCCGTGTGATGGTCCGTGTGATGGTCCATGTGATAGTCCGTGTGTACGCCATTATGCGTTATGTATGAATCTGTGCCCATTTGTCTGTTTGGGGTTTGTGGACAGGCCCGCTTACATTCTTGTATGTTTGTTTGTGTGTATTATTTAGCCCGTAATCTCGGCCAACTTGCTGATATCATTATGATTAAAAGCAATATGTATGACGTTAAGAATCATGGTCTTGACCAAGTAATAACGTCCATGATGTGGTATTACTGCTGAATTCATATATATATATATATATATATATATATATATATCGCAAATGTTGTAGTAAGGCTTTGTTGTTACTGATATAATAATAGACAATGAAGGCTTACCTGTATAAAGCTGTTATAGGAGTAACATTAAGTGTAATAAGTAATATCATATTTTAGTAAATAATTGCTTAGATTCTTACTATAGCGGCGCCCAAAGATAGTGCACATGCATATACTTGTATGGGTGTGTGTGTGTGTTTGTGTGTGCTTGCTTGCGCGCGTGTGCGTGTCGCTTCCAATGGCGGATCCTAGGCGAACCTCTTGGTAAGGAAACAAATCGGGCCATAAACGTTAGAGCAGGTGAGCCTAGTAACTTCGTAAGATGACAAATGACAATAAAAACATCCCGTATGCTTTATGTGTCCAATCATAGAGACATCTTATAAACATAACGCGTCATTGTGTACAAACTAGGTACAGCATCACAGTAGATAACAGAAGTATAATGAGTCAAACATCTACTTATCGCGTTAAAAGGAATTAAATGTTGGCTAATTTTAGAGTAAATTTGTTCCAATGTCACTTTTTGCATGAAGTTAATCGAGCTAATAAACGGCTAATGTTCAATTGATTTATTGCTAAATTTTGTACTACGTGGAAAGTCAATGGACAAAGTACCTTTGTTTGTTTTGGTCCAAACGCCCCACGCGAACAGCTGATGTACAAACTCACTAAACATATTACATATATTTATATGTTAGCTGTAGGATATGGAACAAAATGTATGAATCTTAAAACTTCCTGATGTCGCATGAAGGACGAGAAGTCATTTCCGGCAAACAAAGTAGTTTTCACAGATAAAATGAGCTTAGCTATGGATTTGTTCGGATGCCAAAAAGTCTGTGCTGCTATTTTTGGCAAAATAGATTGAAAAAGGCTGTAACGGACAGGGAGAGAGAGGGAGAGAGGGAGAGAGAGGGGGAGAGAGAGAGAGAGAGAAAAATATTTATTTTATTATTTAGTTATAGAAGTGTAACCGATGATTGCCGTGTATTTCCCATAATAATAATAATATATCTTATGTATTTGTTGTCATAGATTAATAAAGTTGCCTCAAGTTGATTGTTTAAGGATGTTATCTTCAAACCAAAACAAATATGTTTTATAACAATCGTGATATTCAAGTTTTTATATCAGTTTGACCCATCTATATACATCGCTATGTAAACTTGTATGCACACATACGCAAACACATTTATACACGTATACACGTTTTGTTTCTAAATATGTATGTATCCACATACATATATACTGAAAGGCATGCATATACATAATTGTGTACACGTAGATGTGATGTGTTTTCAATATTTGATCAATTGCATTATCTCAAGCAATGGAAAGATAACAGTTTGGAGGTGTCCAGGTGTCTCGATGTCACTATCTGATATGGAATAAATACACTTAACTGATCACAGCATCGGAATAAATCAGTTTTAGCAATAGATAATTTCAGCGACGACTGCGCCATCTAGCGAACGTCCGTTTGCGGGTCGCGTTTAACCGGGCTCGTTGAACCGTATGATAAAAAAAATTCTTTTACCAATCGTGAAATCACAGAGACCACAGTATGTTTCATGTACTGATAACATGTCTAATACAGTTCCCAGCTTGATTATTTATTTTCACTAGCATGTAATTTTTCAGGCAAAAATAAACTGTCAACTTTCCCCATACAAATAATCTTATCTATTAGTAAAAATATATTTAATAAAAAGGAAACTGCTACAAGAACTTGTAGATCTATATAATCCCACAAAACGTAAAATATATAACCAATTAGTGAATTACACTTCTTGTTCCATGGCTACATGGCTTCACTGACCAGCAAACCATAGTAAATGTCGACTGCGCATGCGTCACGGAAATTGTCTATTTAATTATGGAGCTCCGGTGGCCTAGCGGTTAAGCACCCGGCACTTGGTGCCAAGGGTCACAGGTTCGATCCTAGTAAGAGGTCGAAACTTTTCCAGATATTAATTTCTCGGCTCACAACATCGTGGGTGGCTGACCACGTTAAATGGCGCTGCCGTCTCCACTGAATTATTAAAAATAAAGGGGGACCATTGTGTAACTCTGGTACACCATCGGATTCTAGCACGTCTGTTATTCGGACCAATAAGTGATTTTTTTCTGTACAGAGACCCGCTATGAATCCTTCTTCTGGCAGTTGATTGTGAAACCACTTTGCCTATCCGATCATTCCAGACGCGGTTAATAGTTCCCAAGGACAGGAATCGTTGTTGCTTCACAAACATTTCAGCATCTTGTCTTCCCGGAGTGTGGTCTTCTTTGTTGATCCAGATCTAGCACTCCTAGCACAATTGCCAGTCTGTATGAACCTCCGCCATACCCCAGAAATAATTCTTCGGCTGAAGTAAAGTTAATCTATATGGGGATCTAGTTGGCCGTTACTCCAGCCTGCTGCATGCTGATCATCGTCCGTCTCTGCTCTGCGTTAGGTCTCTGGTACACCCCATCGTAAATTAGTACAGACATAAAGTTACTTATTCCAGTCATATAGTCATCTGTACAAATCACATTCACATTATGGTGTTTTGGTTTTCATTTTTAATGAAGTTATTGCCGTTTTTCTGTCAAGGTGTTTCATGGTTATGCAAGTTAAAAAATTACGATGGGACAATACTTTTCGTGGGAATCTGGACTATGTAATGTTGTCAATCCATAACAGTCCGCAATTAATTATATCGAGGACTTAATGTTGGTATTTAGAATTGTAACGGACCGGAAACAGTTTAGAGAATAAACCAGATGGTTAAGGTTGTATCTGTGATTTATTAATAATATACTTGATGACAATCTACAAACATCACAGGCTACATCATGTTCGGCGCAACCACCAAGTTATAGAGCTTTTACTGAACATCACCAGATCTTAAGATTTTATAACAGCATATTCCATGTTTAGATTTCTTCTATTTTAAAAGCCTGTTTATTCCACCTTCCGAATCACCTGAGAATTGTTTCATATCCACCAGGAATACCTCTATCAAATAATAATTTTTTAATCTATTTTAAAACTGACCTTTTCAAGGTTCTGAAATGAACGAATGGTGATATATACCAAAATATTGCTTCTTCAAATATATTATCCATCGAAGGCGCTAATATCATTAAAATCTCGATTTTGGTGCCACGAATTAGATTTAAAATGTGCAATAATCGATTTTATAAAAAGAAAATAACTTACAATATTGAACTAACTAAATGCAGCCTTTGAAATTCAACCATCAGCTTAGATTCTAACCTTAAAACGAACGCAGTTTAATCACCCATTGTTGCATTTATGTGATGCACCGATGTTTAATGCTTCAATCTAATATGTTTTACTCATTACGTGTTCAACAATCCCGAACAGCTGCAGCATTATTATTGGCCAACATGGAATATTTTCATCAAAAACAAAACAAACAACAACTACACTTTGGATAGCTATCATTTCTTTAAATTAGGACGTTCCTATAGCCTAACAGGTAGCGCGGTTGGTCACGGACCTCTACCACCTCGGTTCAAACTCCGGCAGCGGTATGTCCGAAGGATGTGTCATCTTTTATTTCGTCGCATTATTTTTGGACCTCGCTCGCCATATTTAGCAATACGTGTACATTGATTTAGCCAAGCATTTAACATAATCTGCGATATTGTTTGAGAGTGTACATATAAATATTATTAAAATCATACGATCTTAGCACACATTTCTGTGAAATAGCAGAAAATTATAAAGTCTTAACAGTAAAGATTCCAACAAATGACTTTCATAGAAATACTTTCACAGAAGAAAGATCCAAGATGCACTTTATTATAGCACATATCTTTGTTACTTTACTAAGTTATAATACATGGTTTTATTTTATAAGTATAACTAGTGGTTGTAGCCTACTTATATAACAATTACGTCTTATTTAATATTTATATAAATTTCGCTTGGAGTACAATTTCAACAATGGTTAAATTTATTATTTAACTTTGATTAAAATACTATAGTTAATGTATACAGTTGTCAGTTGATGTCGATATGAATGTTTATCTGGATGACACGCTTCGAAATATGTAAAATACAGATTGTCACATGAATATATATATATATATATATATATATATATATATATATATATATATATACCTATTTTCTTATTGTCCAGTATGTGCTCAGCAAAGATCCGATCATCCAAAGTTTGATCCAAGATGTTACATTATACGGAAACATTTCATGAAGTCAAAAGATGTTATCATTATACGGAAACATTTGATGAAGTCAAAGAAAAACTATGTTCAGGTAAGAGTTCAATTTTGTTCTAATGTTCATTGCCTTTCAAAATATCAGACATAGGTTCTATAACTTTTACGTTCAAGTGTACTAAGTTATAAAAAAATAGCGTCTGGCCTCAAAATATTTTCGGATATTATTCGTAAACGGAGAACTTTGTTTATCCTATATTGTCAGTTAGTACGCTCGTTCCATTAATCCTCCCATTGAGGTGATATATATTCTCTACATACACAGATGGTGGAAATTTTGAATAAACCTCAAAAGATCCACAAAGTTTTATAAATTAATAATTATTTGTATATGTAATTGCCGATAGATTGCAGCTTGATGTGATCTGGAAAAAAACGACGAGGATCATTCGGATTGGGCCAGGAAATAGTTGTACTTCTGTAGAAATGATGTGGAAACCATTGACCTGAAGAAAAAAAATAGAGTGAACACGGCCGCCAATTTGATGGCAAACATGTCCCAACTTCCGGTCGGGGCAAAAAGGAATGCACTGCTAAAATCAGGTTTAAAATATTGTGAATTCTTGTTCTGTCGTTGGTTGCATAAGCTGTGGAAGTAATACAAAAGGAAGAGTTTATCATCGGTAAGTATAAAGAACACATTTAAAATAGCTATTAAAGCGTTGGGTTTTTTTTTGGCGGGAAATTAAGCTTAACTATTGTGATTATCATATTTAGCCTATTCGACAACTAATAAGCCTGAAGCATGATGACGTCAAAAACCAAAACAAACCAGCCGCGCTTTGCATTGTGGGATTTATGGGGGGATCCGCTGAGCGATAATCCCGTGATAATCCCGCCATTTTAACCTTAAACGTCAATGTTCCGGATCTGTTATAATCATGCCAAAAAATAACCGAAAAGGCGGCACTGTTGAAAAATTGTATTCCAAAATTGAAAATCAGATTATAATTATATGCTAATCGTCCGTCATTGCTACTTTATAAATGATAGTAAAGTGTGGTATTCAACATTGTACACCACAGTACAATAATATTCACTGCACATAACAAAGACTGTTAAAATGTAATGTTCATAGTAAATCACACTAAAATTACATTTAACGAAAAGAAGAAGAATAGAGTCCAGTATATTGGTAAATTTAATTTATTATTTATAGATATAATAATATAGTAAATTACACTTTATTTACCAATATTATTATCTATGATCTGATGGATAATAATATTCGTAAATTACACTTTATTTGCGCCTTTCACTGTTTCAGTCGATCCTTACACTCACACTGTAATCATAAATTTGACTCGCAGATTGTCATTTCGAATTAAAACAACCCAACGCTTTCTCAGCGTTTCATCCCACGGCCAACACATGCCAACTTAAATGTTTATATTGCTTATTAGTGGCATGACAATATGGTACGCAGGAGTTATTTTTTGGCATGATTATAAAAGATCCGGAACGTTGACGTTTAAGGTTAAAATGGCGGGATTATCATGGTGTTATCAAAGACTATTTATAACAAGATGTGTTACTTCGCGTTTTAACATTGGACGCCATTTTGAATTCATGGAACGCCAGGCCCTAGCGACCGGAGGTAGATTTCACGGACAGCTCCCTTCGTTAACATGGCGCCTAATGGCACTGGTTCATTCTGCGCCGCTTTCGGCTGCAGTAACAGAAAAGTATGCACAAATAAAGACATCCCGAACGGAAATGAAAGCTAGTGTAAAAATTTGATATGATCTGACTTTTAAAAATAAAGTATATTTAAAAAATAAGCATAACAATTTGAAGTAGACAGGTCCCTACTTGACATGACCCAAGCAGTAGGCCCAAGAATGATCTATCTAGATCTATATTTGTTTCAGAAAAAATCTGATTAAATTTTATTGAACAATATCAACCTATTAATCACAAAATGGGTATGTAAGATATACATAAGCTTACAGTTACATGTACTGGAGCCACTGAAGATGTTATGGGCGGGAGGTATATTTTCTTTATTATTTTTAATAATATAATTGGACTTTAAAATTACTTAAAAAATCAAAAATTTTTTTCCCTAATTACAATAATTATAAGTAGTGAGTATTTACATGATCACCTGCATCCATATTTATTTTTAAACGTAACAATTTTACTTTTTTATAATTTAAATTTATAAATTAATTATTAAATAAGGGTAAAAATTATTTTGTTAAATTTTTTCTAACAGGTAAAAATTTATTTTGTTTTTCTATTGACAAAAAATTTAAAATTATTGAATACTAATTGTAGATGTATGTATCATTCACTGAAACGGAATTCATGAACCAGCCCTTAAGAATGCTATTCCAACTATTTTTGATGTACCAAATCCCCCGCATGATCCATGAAATCAAAGAGGAAGGTATTAACAGATGGGAAACCCTATACAGGAGAAAATGTGATGGTAATTAATATTTAAAAATATTAATGGTAAAAATTTGGGTTTTAATTAAATAAAAACAAGGCATCAAACCCATGAAATTTTGTCAGCCCATTTCATTCTTAATACAAAAAAGGATCTGAATTAGTACTTGAATGTTCAGTTATGTATTTTAATTGGTATATTTCTTTCATAACTTAAATGAATATCAAATCAAATTTTTAACCAACTTAAAAAAAAAGAAAACATGTGTTTAACATTGGTTGCACTTGGTTCGTTTTTTTTACAAGGTATTTTTTGTTTCAGTCCTTGAAGTTCTCTGATGATGAGATACCATGTAAACAGGCCAATCTCTTGGTTACAGATTTACTGGTGTTATCGTTCAGTAGTCAATGATGGGTCTATTAATCTCTGGGTATATTTTGTCTAACTTTAAACAGTTCACTGATCTGGACTAAAAATTTATATTTTTGTAGTAGTGGTTGTTTAGAGCTGGGAAACAATTTGGATTATTCTGCCCCTTTGATAACAAATGACTGATTGTAACTATAGATGAACCTGTGGCACAAGAGATTTGATGCCGCTTATTTTATGAAAATACTAATTTCTCTATCTCTAACATGTTAACGCAAACATAACTTTTTTAATATTCCATGTATATTCTTTGTTCTCAGTGGGCAGGCCTATATTGCATGGTCTATATTATTGAGGTGTAGACTTTAAATTAACTTATTATTTTTTTATTAATATATGATAAACGGACATGATGAATATATGGTGAATTGTGTTATGGTTGGGTTTTAATAGTGTAATATATTAATTTTTATTTTTATTAAAATTATATATATTATATTTATATCCCAAAAAAATAAAATGTATGGACTATGAAAACTGACATGATGAAAGTAGGGATATTTTCCTCATATATACTAATTGTTTTCATTAAAAAAAAGCCTTTCCACACACAAAGCTGTGAAATAACCTAAACCACTTCAATTATTTTCTGATCAGCTGTCAAATGATCGCAAAATTTTAGGCTATGAATTAATTTAAGGGCTGGGCTGTGAAATCACTTAATTCTTTTTTTTTCAGTTTCAGAGCTTCGTTTCCTTTTTTATTGTGCAAATTAAAGTTTAATTAAAAGAGTAGTGATCTGTAACATATAGTACTAGTATTGGCAAATTTATTTCAAAATGCGCACACATGTACACGATCACATTTGGGCAACCAAAAGCTTTTGTTTATCTGAGAAATACCCCCGGTCGCTTGGGGCGCCACTGGTTCAAAAAATTTAACATGGCGCGGCAAGAGTAACGCCTTTCTAATTTAAGCCTTTGCTAAGGGGCCCCCAAAAACCCCAAAACAAAACCACCTGGTTAAGTGATCCGGGGGCCCTTGGTTAACAATTTGGGCCCCACAGGTTCGAACCCGAAAAGGTCAAACTTTTCCAAGGGGTTAATTTTTGGCTCACTATATCGTGGGTGGCTGACCACGTTAAATGGCGCTGGCGTCTCCACTGAATTATTTAAAATAAAAGGGGGTTTAAAACCCCCTGAAGACGTAAAACACTCTGGCAATGACCACCCTCAGGGTTTTCGGCTCCATATTTCCGTACTGCTCCCCTGTGAGTGGTGGGGGAGGAGCTCAACCCCTCCCAACATAGAGGCTGTGCTGATTAAGCGACAGCCTGGGGATTCTCCCCGAACAACAAAACCAACCAGCACCTGGTTTGTGACGTCATCATGCAATGGATCTATTCCCAACTAACCTAGATCTACGGACTTACATAAAACGATATTTACATAATTGCTTGCATATAATAGGACAGGAGTATACAGATTCTCTAGACACACAAAATTATAATGCACACATCACACACAATAAATGTCCGTATTTATAGGTTCAATACGTTTAGTCATGGCGGCCCTATCAAACGCCACCGAGTGCTTGGTTTAGTTTTCTTTCAGGTCAATGGTGGAAACTTTTATTCATTGACCTAAAGTTACATAAAAGTTTACATTCATTCCATCAGTATATACTTAATTAAACTTTTAAATGAGTATTCACAGTGTGAAGTCTCAAATTATATCAAAATTATTCCATAGATTTAATCAATCCATTCCCTGGCCATAACATACCACGAACATTTATTGCACACACGTCAGATGTCACTATCGTTCACGATGATATTAACAAAGTTAAAACGCTTTTTTCGGTGTTAAACTGTTACATTATCTCCGATGAGATTCATTTCTTCGCGATTCCACATAAAATATACATGGTGTTCAATTTTCTGACCCCCACCGACTTGGAATAAAACCATGATTTTTTTGATTAGATCAGAATTTGTTAGCAAATTGATTTAATTTTTTCAACATTATCCACAATCTCAGAGAATTAAAGCAAAGCTGTTATGTACCAATTTAAAGTTTATTTAAAAATACATACAGTTAGCAAAGTGAGTAATCACTTAAGTATAAATTTAGGATAAGAAAAAAAAAACAATATCTTGCATCCACCCACCACCAAACATTTTTCTAGTCTACACACTATCCATAATTTTTCTATTACGCATGTAATATTAATAAAATTGCCACCCTTGACCCCAATATAGTTATAACTGGAATAGCCCGAAGATGTTATTATCATACTTTCTCTAGCACTCAGGCCCACAGAACTCCATTCAACTGGTTTTCACTTGTTGTCTGTTCCCGGGAGTAAAACTCATGCTGGCACTCGTGCTTTGTCAGTTGTTGTCCCTACTCTTTAGAATTCAGTCCCTGAACATGTGTATCCTACAACCCCCCAGGGGTAATATATGGTGATGATGTTTTATGGCCACCTTTGTGCACATGGTAGACTAAATGGTCTGAGCTACCTCCAAAGGTAATGAAGTGAAGTCAAAGATGGAACGCCCTTCGGATATGCCCACACCGAGAATCGAACTCAGGTGGTCGTGATCTGTGGTCCAACACATTATCAATTAGACCACGGAGGTACTAGTTGGATTCAAACCAATGTTTTACCAAGATCGGACCATGGCGGTACACTTAAAATAATTCTTTCCAAATGTTCATTCTACTCCAGAATATATCCCAATTTCTTATTATAACTGTAAATAAATCATTATATTTTAAATTTAACAAAACTGTGATTTTATTAAGCGCTAAGAACAATACAATATGTGCAAAGACCAACTTATTGGATTTCTATACACAAAACACTTATTTTATGTATAACATGCAAGATTTAAAGGACTAAAGTGATAAATGATCTCAATAAAAGTCATTGTCATTAGAATCATTCGGAAAAGGTATTGGGTACCAAAGAATTGCTTTAAGTTAGGAGTATACAACAACAAGAACAACAAACAAACAGTCGCAACTTTGTTTTAATGTCTTTATTTTGCCCGAAGACATCAACACTGTAATCTGGCTTACATTCTCTTAAAGATCGTACAATCTGCACATCGTCTCCGAGTTTAAGCACTCACAATAACCGGAGCACACATTTATAATTAAAAAAATCAGACCAACAACACTAACACATACACATACATGGCACACGCTGTCAGTCGTTGGTAGGATCATAAATGAAGATTTCCTAATCTTGAGGTTGGTGACAAAAATATGAACTCATCATAACTTCACATCTGACGATTAAATTGAGCACTTATTGCCAGCCTAGCATCAATCTATTTTTGATCATCACATTCGACGTCATGATGAAAATGAAGTCCGCAGACGACAAAAGGAGGTCCGCAGAATGAGATGGCAGTTGCTGTAACCTTGGAACTGCAGAAGCTATTACGAACTGTAACAAACAGAACGTTGGCAACAGACAGCCAAAGAGGTTCACTGTCAGTAATGACTGATCTGACTGTCCCAAACACAGTGACCCAGTCAGATTTTGCACCTTCAATAAGAACAAGAGCAATTAATTTAAATAAGAAAGTTGAAGAACTCGGCTACAGAGACAAACATTCACATTTTGTTCTCTCCATGAAATGACTGGTAGCAAACAATATTCCAAAGGAGCACGGAGTCCAGATTCTCTACCAAAGTCCTGTGATGTGGTTCTTTAACACTGTCTTTTCACTATGTTCACTTAAAAACACAACCATTTCACTCAATCATCGTTTGCACAGAGTAAAAGAAAATGTTCATGAACATGAAAATATCTTACAAAGTGATCTTTAAATGCTAGAAACACATATGCAATTTAATGAGATATATACACACAGCACTGAGATGTTCATGTGATGGAATGATCCCTAGCATATTTAGCACTCATTTAATAACCTTCTTCTGTTGTCGACTGCGATATATATCATGTGTAGGTGGCGCTTTGTTGCTGTCTTCATCATCGCTGTCATCGTTATTTTCCAGTTTGCGCTTACGACCTGCTGCGATGTCAAATGAGAGCTTGGTACCCTCATCCACACATCTGCTGCCAATTCCATTTTCAACTTTAACGATTTCTGAAACTATAGCAGTATATTTTTTACTAAATCTTTATACACAAATGTCACTACACATGTATGAAAGAGTAAAATTTATTTTACTATACGGTTTCCAGTAGATGTGCATGAGCATCGAGTTTAATTTTCTAAAGTTATATGGCAGTGTTATCAGGAAATCCTTGTGTTTCTATTTCATAGAGAACACCCTTTTATCCTTATGAATGGAATATGTAGCCGCTAATATGTTACTGGACATCACAGAAAGTGGGGGTTCACAATGAGACATTTGTAATAATAATAATGGCTGGAATGGCATTTACTTTACATGACTTAGCAACCTTTAATAAGGGCGACACACATTTCACAGATAAATAATTATTATCTTTTAAATCATTACAGGGTTTTTACAGACATTATTTGGGGTATTATTATATTACATATTATTTGTACAGCGCCTTTGAATGGCTCCTGCTAGTAAGGGCGCTTTATTATTATTATTACTATTATTATAGTCTGTAGTTTACTGCATCACCAAGAGGCCTAATTCTAAACAAATACAGAATTTACAATAGATGGCATATTCGGCAGAGAAAACCTTGCCACTTGCCTGGTTGGCTGAAACACAGCTCCTATTATAGTGACACGGAAGAAGATTCGAACCTACGACCTCTCACACAGCATGACCATAGGTAAGAAAATCCCATGCTCTAACCGATGAGGACACAGAGATGGCACTTTGTATGCTTAGACATAATCTGCTTGTGAAAAAAGTTAGTGCTCTTGGAAACAATGGGAATTAATAATCTAGACCAGGTCTACAGGATAACCTCTGGTGAAAAGTTCTAGAACTCTTTACTTATGGATGAAGCTGTCTGATTTGGATTCATAGTAGAACTACTCAGCAAGTCACGGGTAAATTTTGTTGTTGCAATGGTCTATTAATTCGCATCTATAGGTCCAATCAGTTAATTTGATACATATGTTAGTAGAGTTAATTATAGTATAATCAGTGACTGTTGTTTATGATCAGTAATTTATTTCAGCCAGATGGCTACAAAAGTTACAATGTTGTCTAAATGTGTCGAGGAGTCTTCAAAGTTAATGAGATCACGTTAAAGATGAAACATCCTTTGGACATAGCTAAGCCGCGATTCGAACTCCTGTGTTGCCAACTTTATGATGTGTTCAGTCAGACAGGTCCAAATCAGCCAATGGTGAAGTGCCACATTATTGTTTATTATTATTTCAGATCTGTATATGGTTTAGGAGTGTCATATAAATCTGTCTGTTAGTGAGTGAGTTACTGAGTGAGTTTGTTTAGCCTTGGCACAGGTCATAGTTATGATATATAGCTCAGGAGCCACTCCAAAGGGAAACACATCCCACAGTCTCAGATCGAAGTCTGATTCAAACTCACAGACTTGGGGTTTGCAGTGTAATACATTAACCATTCGACTATCAGAGTGGCTAAACCTGTGAAAGAATGACATATTAAGGTCGTTGGAAGGTTATATGAGGATTGTTAAAAGACTACTTAACTATTGCTGGAAGCCAACTAGAGATTGTATACACGACTAATAAATGTGTTCTGGATAACAGCTGGCTCAGCAGTCAAAATAACACAGTAATGCCAACAACAAAATTATGTCTGCGCTGCATGAGCTGTAAAATAAAGATATGGTATAATGACTGGCTGCCATTCAATATTTACCATCTGGAATCCTAAGTCTGCTCATATGTTCAATGAAACGATCTATTATCACGTATGGCCCCTGAAACAATTCAAAGCAGGAACACTTTAATATAAAATTTAAAAAAAAAACACAATATACAGTATTCACTGAAATTTTAATGCTTCAGTGGAAAGAACCAATCAGGACTATCATCATGTATAATTTCAAAAATTTAAATTAATATCCTAAAATATAATTCTTAAGAGCAAATTCAGAATTAAAATTTAGCACAGAAAAAATAAATCAATAGTATTAGTATTAGTGTTCATCAATCAAATATATACATAAATATCATTCTGTTAAACAAACACCACTGACTGTTAGTCTCGGATTATAAGATCCTTCAGCAGTAGGATGTATTTACCTTGAAGCACTGAGGAGGTGGAAGTTTTGTCATTAATTCGGTGGCTGCTGGAGGAGGTGGAAATATTCCTCCTGGTACAGGATGACTGCCTGGAACTATGACAACAAAGATAACATGGGTCAACATCATTAGAAATATTTAATAACGAATGGTTGTCAAATGTTTATCCAGTCATTTTAATCTATTAGAGAAGAAATAACATATTATTGTTTCATAAAGAATAATGAATACAGCAGGCGTATTATTGTTTTGCATGATATTAATATTTCATAGTTTATCCAGCCAATAGATACTATAATTATTAATTTCCTATTATTAAATATTCAGTGAAAAATGTATATTAATAAATGAAGTGAACCAATGGAAATCCATATCCATGAATCAGATCAAGATATAGGGCTCTCATTTTATGACATCTCATATGTAAACACACATCTGTTTACTTGGCATTTTTAAAATTTATTTATTAATTATTCACAATACATATATATATATATATCTATATATATATATAACATTTACTACATTCCTTTCCACAACCAAATATTTAATTAAACACACTAAAAACATTTGATGAGATCAGTAAGTGAATAAGTAATTTAGTTAGACATGGCGATGGTCATGACTGGGATTTATTGCTGAGGGCCAACTAGCGAGGGAAACATCACACAAACACAGGCATGACTCGGATTCAAACCCACAAACTGTAGATTTTCAGTCCAATGCTTTAAACACTGCACAATTGGAATATCTAGTTTGTTGAGATGAAACTAGAGAATAGTTCTCAAATTACTGCTGAAAACACATTTTAAGTCAATATTTTGTTTAAATGCTTATATTCCTGTAGAGGCTTTTAAAAAAATTAAATTTGTCAGTAGATAAGGCTAGCTTGATATTATTTACAAATGAACAAGACAATTTCCAACATACCAACATTAGGTCTTGGTTTATATGGTAACATCTGACTCGTGTCTGGCATCGGAAAGTTAGGTCTGTCGAAATCATCGCCATCGAGGACAACCTTCTTTGTTATGATGGGATCAGATAATAGAGATGATGGCATTGATGATAGCTGATGTCTGATTAGATCCTGAAAATGATGAGAAATTTGGTTAAATCTACAAACATACACACACACACACATCTATGTAATTTATATAAATTTTCAAGTATGAAAGGCTGATGGGATGGTTATCACCAAATGAAGTGTTGCCATTTATGGATATATAGATTTGTGGAGGTATAGGTTTTTCCAGATGTATCAGTCTATATTTTGAGACAATGTCTTTATATATATATATATATATATATATACACACACACACACACACTTCCCAGTAGGTGGCTTTCGCAGCAACACATTCACTGTATATAAAGCTACTGTCTATTTCCCAAATATTAACTGGACACTTAATAAGGATAAAGCTCTTTCTGTGTGTGTGTGTGTTCATACATATGTACATATGTGATGGGTGAGGACTTGTTTTGAATGTTGAATCTAAACAGTTATTCATTAATCAGTAATATATATATATATATATATATATATATATATATATATATATATGAGACACACATACACAATTTTTTCATTATGTCACAATCATAACTCTCTTGAGTGAAAACAATCTTACTGTATATCCTATCGTCTTTAATTCTAAAGGTGTACACGGTAAAAGATCCAAATATCTATATCTGTCAATCAATAATGCTGTATCTCTTCCTTCAAATTCCTGCAAACAAGATATGCCCAAGTAATTTAACAAATGTGCCAAGGTTATAATGTACCAAGATAAGGTAATAAATGTGCCACAGTACATTAAAAATGTGAACAGGCAAGTTAATACATGTACCCACTAACCCAGGTAACATGTTTACAAATACAATGATTGAAAATACAATTTTAGCAGTTGACCTAACAACAGTTATATGCCATATATTTTTATTCTAACCGATGCTGGACAATTCAAACACATCTTATGTAAATAATAAACATAACATAAATGCTAACCTTGCCTATTATCTGCGATCTTCTTTTCTCTACCTTTACAATACTAGCCAAGTCGCCAACTTCAGATTCGAACTCGAGAAATCGATTCCAAATTTCACTGAAAATAATCAAACTTGTGTTTATCATAGGTACATTTTTCCAACCAATCGGTGGCCAACCAGAATTGATAAGCATTAAAAAGGGAATCCGAACATCAATTTGCTGATGTACGGTGCGAGCACACAATCTGCATTGGACACATGTATGGTCAGTGCAGGTGTTGTAATAACTTACTGCTGCTTGTCAGCAGGTAACTGTCCTGATCCTAAGACGCGTTCATATAATACTCGAGTGTTATTATCCTCTGAAATGAACAAACACACCGTTGTCATACAGAATATTGAAACACAATATGTGAAACACAAACTTCCATCGAGTTAATTGTGTGTGTGTGCATTATCATTTTATCAGCTATATAAAATGCATTTGTATAGTAGGAATTCATCCAGTTAAAGCTTTTATCAAAACTTGCGTTGCCAAAAGTAACCCAATACAGTACTCTGCTGTCAACAATCCCATCTGTATCCCCACAAAAATCAATTGTATTTACTTACACAACAACCATTTAAATGATTTCAAAAGCGATAATTACGACAAACAGTTTATTCAACCACTCATGAACATGGCTTACAACACTGTATAAAAACAATAAACAATAATAATTTTGTGTCATTTGTGTCATATATAAAATTAAATGCCCAATCTGTGTAAAATGCAATTTCCAGCTTCTATCACAATTTTCTGATCTATGCTTAACTAACTGTGGTATTAAAATGTCAGTTTGCAGAAGACAAAACTGTAGATATGCCGCTGGTACATAATCCATGTGATTATATACAATTTCCAGGCTCATGAATTGTTTTTAAGTCGTAGAATAATAATAACATAATGTAATCAATTAGTCTGAGGTCAAAATATATTGACGATTAATTTGGGCACTGATTGCTGATACAAAATAACGTACATCCGAAATCCTATGCTGTTAAACAAATGAGAGGGCAGTGAAAGTTGGGGTAAATGTAGTGTTATAGCGCATTTTAAGAAGACAACATATTGGAATGGTTTGTGTGCATTAGTGGTGGTGGCGAGTGGATATGATATGATTTTTGCCCTAGCCATTTCCTCAATTATTTTCTCCATTTTAAACACATGGCATATTTTCAATGGAAAACTAATGAAAAATCTATTCTCTTCAGTGGAGATAAAGAGGAGTCGGCATACCATGTTATACCTGCATTTACAGCATTCGGAACTATGTGACAAAACAGCTAGACTGAAGTTGGCAAAAATAGCAATATTCATGGACTCAGGACTGGACTCATTGTAAAACAATAACTTAGCTATAAAATCAACAAGTTGTTTTACCGAGTTTTACCATCAATATACAGAGATTTTTATATCTTTAAACAGCATTTCTATTAATAATATAGAATATCAATGCTCAAGTGAGGCTAAGATTATTAAAACATTTTACATACCATTTACATGTGACATAAATTCCACATATGCCTTAACATATTCCGGAAATTCACCGTACTTCTTCAAGCCAAGTTCAAAAATCTTAAAAGCAACACTTTTATCCTGCAACAGAATGAAAATATGCGATTAAATAAACTCTTTAACTTTTTAACAAATAGAAAAACTCATTATTCCATAATCGCAAGATATTTGGCAAAATGGATTCAAGTTCCATTAAATTGACCACTTCCTCCTTGACTCTGGCCAGTTTAAATAATCGAACACTTACATCTGAAACATCATGTTATTACCGAGGTTGATGTACAATAAAAAGGTGTATGTGTTTATCTACGCAGCATGTCATATATATGTGTATTGAATCAAGTTGATAAAGACGATTACTGATTCATACACAAGGCCATTTTTACCATTTCATAAAATACGGAGGAGGGGGAAGCATTGGGGCCAGTGACCAGGGCACCAAGACAAAATATTATTTATAAGACGGGATACTAAAGTAATGTTTTGTTATGTTTTCATTGACAGTCATGGCACAGCTGTAATCTGAGTTAAATACAACTCAGCTCTCGACAGTCGTAATCATTAATAGTTTACTTCTGTGTGGCAAATGTTAAATGTTGCTGCTTTATGGTCACTTTTGTTTATGCTGTAGGCTAAAGGAGCCCAGCGACCTTCAAACGTAATGAGGCAAAGTGAAAGATGAAACACCCTTCAGACAAAGCCTGGCTGAGGTTTGAACCCAGGTGCTAGATATATGTGGCCAAATGGGCTACCAGTCAGACCACGGACACATCTATGACTGCCTATATGCCATCGGGTGACTAAAAGGAGAGGACACTAGATGATATTAGCATCATTCACTCCATCTTTAGATTCGGGTATGTTTACTAGGGTGTCATTCCTCAGCTAAATATTCCAAGTGTGACGAGTGCCGAAGCTAAACGATTCAACTCTTAGATTTAAGAATAGCATGAAATAAATATCTACAAACAGACCTAGTCTAAATAAAGAGACCTACAAAGAGTAATTATATGGATAATGAATGACATAAGTGTTATATCTGTCGTAAAAACAAAGATACGAGAATGTCAATGGGCAGATGGCCACATTGTAAATCAGGATAAAAATCATTATACTGTTTCACAAGGAAATAGAAGGGAACAAAATAAACAAGATGTTTGTTTGGTCATTAACTGGTAGGACGATACGAGTTTCTTTAGGGTTACAAAGAAGCGCAGCCCACAGAAAAAAACTGTAGCAGGTGATGCCAAAGGATTCTGCTCCAAACTTAAGCAAACGACATGTTCTACTTAAAGGAAAGAACACTACATATTATCAAGTTAACATACCCTTCAAGTTCACTGTTGATGTTTAATCAGTAATGTTTTATGGTAAACTGGTAAAATATTATTTGAAAGCAAAGGATTAATAAGAAATATTTATAAATCGTTTTTTATGCAGAACATAAAACGAATATTTCACAAAACAAATATATATATATATATATATATATATATATATAAAATCACACATTTAATCAATAATGATTAGAATAATTCAGTTAACAGATTAGAAATGATGCTTCATATATCAGTCAGCTCAAACATGTTGATCTCACCTTACTACAATAATACTCCATGAGTGCAGCAGCAACAAACACTTGCCATCTGCTGCGGCCATCTTCTCGTGCCAACTTAAAAACCTGCCTGGCTGACTTGATACCTTCCGCTCGCCGAGCAAATCTCATATACAGTATATATGCCTGGCAAATAAGGTAGTTGTAGAATGGTGATTAAACAGGGTGCATATACAGTGCTTTGTGAGTGCTGTGAGTTCATTGACGACTACAATACAGATACGTTATTGAATATGATACGACAAATATATATTTTGGTACTGACCAGTGTTGGATCAATATCAGAACATTGTATCAGTTTTCTATATATGGAATGACATTTCTGATGCTTCATCCGACTCTGTTGAAGAAATAAAAAAATATTATAAGATGGATTAAGAGACATTAGTTAAAAGTGTGACTTGCAAACATTTTGTTAGTGTAATTTCACACTGAAGCTGTTGTATGTAGACCACATTAACATAAGTTGTAAATTTCTAATCCTGATAAAAGTTGGTTGATATTTTTGGTTATTGGTGAATAATGATGTCTCCCAATATTTTAGTTTCAGTTCTTGTCACAATGGTTACTGACAACAAACAAGACACTGAAATTAATATATAAAATGTGCATAAAAAATGGCAAAAGATAATCAGTACGAAGTGAAAATAAATACTCAAACAACATCCAACAGATGGGAGGAAAAACCTCAACACGAGCTGTGATTGAGTAATTAGTGGCAGATTTTGCAAAGATGATTTCTATTTTTTCACATCTGCATAAGTGTGCTTGACATATGCATGAATTATGAAGGAAGGTTACAATCCACCATTTATATATGTAATGCTGAAGCTGTGATAAATCATACACACTATAGTAAAGCTTTACTGCAATGTTTTCAACAAAACTGTTTTATTTCTTTTTACCAAACAAACTGGTATATGACTCACCTCTTCAAAGTCTGCATAGGCAAAGTAAACAAGCATATTATTCTTCAACAGCGTGGTCACTGCACGTTCGTACATGGCTGACGCTTCATCAGCAAACAGTTTTCCAGTGTTCTGGTCCTACAGGCATACAACAATGGATCATAAAAATGGGAAATATCATGCAATACTCGAACTGAAAAATATCATCCAACACTTAGACAGTAGTCATAATGTACTCAGATGGCATTAATTGTCTAAAATGTTCATACCCCCTTTTCTGTGAGGATTCGACTAGAGTGTTCTAGGTAAGCTGCTGCCTCGATCCACACATCTGGATGATGTCCTAAGCACAGCAAACATTGCTCATAGGCAAACATAACTGGAAGATATAGATCACAATGACACAGGATCACCTCATTTGAGAACTTCAATGCTTAGCACAGAAATCACCACTGATAAATATTAACATATTAATTAGAATGTTAATGAGAAGAACATGAAAACACATATACCTCGCCGTGCTATCAATCCTTGGTCTTCTGTTCTCAGCGGGTTACTCTTCTCAAAAGCAATATACTTCTTCCACAGCTCCACCTAATGAAAGTACAGCGTATTACTTGTTTGTACACATTCTCATGCATAACAATTTTTGGTTAAACACATGTGTGGATAAAGAAACACACTACTACATTCTTTTCACACACACACACACACACACACACACAGTAGCGTACTCATTTATTCATCTTGATTCATCTCACTTTAGCCACTCATACACTCTTGTGAGAACCAAATTATCCACTAATAACCTGCCTAACCTACCTACTTACTTATCACCCTACCTGCCTATCTATCTACCAACCAAAACAATCTCATATTTACATTATACATCATAAATGACCCAATATCTTACCAATTAGCCAATGTTACACCAGTGGATTTAACACACATACACACTAGGCTCACCTAATCTAACATTAATGGCACGATTCATTTCCTTACCAAGAGGTTCACATAGGATATGTCATTGGAAGCGACATACACACACACACATATTTATATGTACTGATACATATATTTAATTTTCTATCCATAGAGTGATAATTTACCTGTTTAAGTTCCTCAGGGTGTATTCTGAGGAGGTATGGATGGAGCATTCCTGTTTAATCCCTTGGTGACTACTTCATACTCTTTAGCAACTCTCCTAGCATTCATATAATCTCGGCCTTTGTCTTCCTGCATCTTTTTTGCTATCAGTGGATTAATACTCTGGAAAGAACCATTGACTAACGAATTACCCAAATAAAGAAAGTTGAGAAGTAACTGATAAGCATGGTTGAGATCAAAGAAAATAAACAAAAAATGTCAGGTCATCGACTCCGAGTTAATACCTGCTCAAATGCGCAATACTCCTTCCACAGGATTTCAATGTTAATCATGGGGTTGACTATTCCACGCTGATACACTTTGCGGACTGCAGTTATACGCTGGTTTTCAGCGTAGGATCCGACAGCCTCTCTGGAAAAAGAATCATCACCATCAGAATACCCATAATGAGCGAGATTAATTGAGTGACTGCTCTGCCAACCTCAGCTCGGTCATATGGCCAAATGGTTGACTCCGGCTAGAAATCTGATGACCAGGTTGAAGCTTTTTACAGATGGTTGAAACATCCCACGAAGAGAGGTAACAATGCGATTTGATCCCATGGCCTTAAGTTTACAGTGCAGTGTAATTCCCATTGCATTCCAAAATGAACAGTTCATATAGTACCAGCACCATCCAAGGTTATGTATTAAGTATCAAAAAGAACCACTAATAAATAAGAAAAGCTATTATTTCTCTATTTGTTTTAATTAATCTATTTACATAAATCATCTAAATATTTATACAAAACAAGCCGAGTTTAATAAAAGACTTTTAAACAGTTTATTTCCATCGAGCTTACACAGATTTCAGAAAGTTTATGTAGTCAACCCAGATCTGATACGACATGATATCCATTCCTATCTTGTCCAAGGCAAAGTCGTAAGCTTGAGCCATTTTCTCTCTGAAATAGAGAGAGGAACGATCATTGGTCATAACCACAATATCACACACCATCTGCCAATGATTCTCCATAACCAACAAATAAAAAACCACCTCTGTTAATCAATTAGTTCCACACAAACCCACCTGTACGTTGTTAGGTTGCCTTTGGTTTCTTTGATATAGTTCAGGTAGGTTTTCCACAAGTCAATGTTGAGCACCTTCATTAGGCATCTCTGGAATAACTGCAGGTAAATAAATGTAAATGTTGCTGTTTTATCGCCTCCTTTGTGCGCAAGGAAGCAAAAATGGCCGAGTGACCTCCAAAGGTAATGAGGCAAAGTGAAAGATGAAACACCCTTCTCACATAGCCCTGCCGGGAGTTTGAACCTGGGTGCTATAGATCTGTGGCCAACTGCACTACCAGTTGGGCCATGGAGGTGCCTGGAATAACTGCAGGTGGAAGGTTGTCTTCAGAATAATAGCTGGTCAAAGCTGGGATATGTGGCCTGAAGTGGGCACCCTTGGAACATAGATATATGGGTCTATCTTGAACCCTGACCTCTAACACAAGATAATTATTGATTTAGCCTTATTGGCTTAGCCAATCATAAGCAAGGAAACCACATCAGATCTATGCACAAACAAACTGAATTAGGTTTAAGTACCGTTTACAAAGTAAAGACGTTTTATATTATACTTCATGTTCTAGATATTCTTTAATAGGACAATAAATAAAAAACGGTCCACTAACTGCTGAGAGAATGTTCTAGATATTCGTAGGACAAGAATGAAATCTACTAATTGAAAAGTCGGGAAATCCCTTTTTCTTTTTTCAAATGTTCTTAATTTGGGAACTTACCTTCTCAACTTTCTCATAGTTTCTTACTTTCATCTGAAAGATATTGAATTAATCACTACAAGTCATATATTACTACAAATGCACATTTTAGATAGCTGTATATCTAAATTGCCAGCTTGAACTTTCAGTCAAATTTACCTCAATTACGAGCATCGCAGTTAATTAAATAATTGTAACAGGTTACAAACTTTGGCATAATATATATAGATTTTGATATGAGAACATTTGCTTCTCACCTTGATATTGTCTATTGCTGTCATGTATAAATCTTCATAAAAAGTGGTTGAAAGTTATTCACCAACACTTACTATTATTAAGATGTGCAAGTTAAGCAAAATGTTACTGATAAAACATGTTTATTTAGAATAGGCTGTACTGCTTGCTTAAACAGCTGAGATAACACATTTGCCAAATCAAAAACGTTTACAATAACAGTTTGTATGCATTCATGCTAATCCTGTGTGTGTGTGTATGTTCACACAGACAAACATACATGATAAACATTGGCATGTAGGGGAACTATCACATCAACTGTGAAGTTTAACATATCAGATGAGAATCTACTTGGTGGGGGGTTGAGTCTCGGCACGGATCATATGTGAGACATACGGCTAAGGGATATCTGTCTAGGGCAGACATGGGGTCAATTAAATTCTGGAATTGAAGGGGAATTCAAATTCTGGAATTGCTTATTTAAAAAAAAAGGAAATGGAATTGATAAATTTTGAATTTGCTACAAAAACAAATTAAATCCACAAATAAATTTTCTAATTCAGAAATATTTCTTCCATAACAATCCTACTTGGAATATAATCTACTTGAAGTAGATATTCAAGAGTAGGTACTTGGGAGTACCTACTGATGGTAAAATGTAGTATGTAAATAAATGGAATTGATAAATTTAATGTGGAATTGACCAAACTGAATTGACCCCCATGTCTGGTCTAATGTGACAAACACAGATGTCAACAGGATTCAAACCCACAACCCGGAGGTTTGCATAACAGTGCTCTAGCCACTGTGCTACTAGAGCACCTCAAGATGTCTACATATTATATATATATATATATATAAACATGATGTATACTGGAAGCCATTCATACTATTACCAGAACTTGTTATCTGGAAAACGCAGTTGATTACTTACATTTGGGACCTAGTTTGTGAATGTATATATTATCATTCATTCATTAAATCATTTGCCATCACCATCAAAACTGATCATTTCCTCCACTTGCAATGTTATAATTAAAAGAGAATTTTAACGACATAATCCAGACTATTAAATACATTTGGTAAACAAAACAGGCAGGACAAATGGCACTTAATCAGTCTCAAAATACAAATTGCACCTAAATGCTTATAATACTAGCTGGCAGCAGTTAATGTTTTTGGAAAATAAAATTATTGCTAAAACAAAAACAGCATTATGTAATGTATTCCATATTTACTCCAGCTACAGTTGAATCAATAACCAGTGCAGTGTGTTTAAGCAAAATAAATGTTGTTTATTTTCCAAATTATTTCCCCCCAAAATTACAAGGTATCTATTTAAATGGCCAAAACAGTACACATTAGATTTTTTCTTCTTCAGAAATGAAACTGGGCAAAGTGAAAACACCCTTCTGACATAGCCCAGCCTGGGTTTGAACCCAGGTGCTACAGATCTGTGGCCAATTGTTCTAACAGTTAGGCCAGTTTACAAGAAAGAACTAATATCACACAAGAAAGAAAACATCCCATTGCACATTCATTCTAGCATTCTATATTCTGGATAGAACTGTTTGTTATAAAACTAAGAGGCTTTGGTGATGATAATGATGATTGATGTTTTACAGCCTAAGAGGCTTTGGAAAAATGATTTCTGAAAGTTTTATTCACATACAAACACATCACAACTACTAGTAAAACGAAGTTAATTTATTCATTATATAATGAGTATAATGCATGAAAAATTTGCATCAGTTGTACTGGGGCTGATGTGGAAATATTTCATCTGTGTTGTTGTTGTCCTACAGCAATACGCATGTTTCCCACATCCAAGGAAATACCATTTTCCAGGAAAAGGATAGAATATTTAAAGGCAATAAATCAAGATACGTCCAAAAAGCATAACATATTTATTCAATGTATGATCGATTATTGACATTTTTATGGTACAGTCTCCTCCTCACCCCTTCTAATTGTCTGATCTACTCACTTTTATTTAGATTTTAACTAACACAGGTTATCAAGACTGTACCAGTACTGTTTTTCTTCTACAGGCATAATATTTATTCACAGGGTTTTTGTTTTAAGTAGATATTTCACATGCAATATTATTTCCAGGACATTTCATGATTTTGTAAAATTCAAGTACATTTATAGGACCCTGAAAATGAATTGTCATTTTCCAGGATGTGTGGAAAACCCTGAATATAGTCTTTTGTGATTCTGATGGATAATTAGTTGTGTGTGTGTGTATGTATGCATGAGTGTGCAAAGCACAAAAGTATGGACTGAGGATATGTAACATTTTTGAAGCCTATTGATTTTTAACAGAATGAAACAGGGGAATGTATGTATATCAAGAGAAAAGCATCAGTTGTCTATATAACAAGCTGTTGATTAAATTTCTAGAAATACCTTGCTGCACTGATACATATATATATATGTGTGTGTATACGAGTGGGCTGACTACAGTGAAATTCACACAACTCAATGCAGCACAGAAGACTAGACATAAATCACACGCCAACAAACCAGATTTTTAATCTATTAGTTTATTGTTTGCACCAATGAGACTCCTTTAATAGCTCTATTAAGGCTATCTATACTTAGCATTCAACAAGTTAGTGATTATGTGGAAAGATTATTGATACAACGTTTAATCATATTTTAACTTTTATTACTTAGGTCGAGTCATGCACATAAATGTACTTGCACAATTAAAATTCGGACACACACACACCAGTATCAATGACTAATGTCTCAAGTGAAAATGTCTGTATTTTATTTTAAATAACGGCCAGAACAACATGCCAACAAAATAATTTTTAACGTGTATGTTCTGCCACGTAAGCATTTTTTGTTTTGTAGGCAATGAAGTGTAATGAAAGACAAAAACCTCGAGACACAGGATAGGACAGGTATCCTGAAATTTGATGTCTTTGGGCAAAGAATTAAGTGTAGCAGAAATTAAATGCTTTTCTTCCTCCTTCACAGTAGCATACAGACATAAATTTACATTAAGCTTCCATCCACCAAAAGACTTGTAAATTTCATGTGTCGAAGTAATAATATGCAGGTATTATTTTATCCAAAATCATGGCTGTTCTATATTAATACATGTGAACCCGTACCAGGGCCTTATTATAAATTAATCTCATACACATAAAGCATTTGCAGAAACATACTATTTCTTGTACAGTTAGAGCAAGTGATTGCTTTGTTGTTTCATGCACTTACAGTCCACACACACACACTTCAAAACCTCTATGTGGCCCTTAAAATGCATCCATGTGAACTAGGTGCTGTTTTCTCCATGCTTTTTGTGCACGGGGACCTTTTACACATTGTGGAATGGGAGTAAAATTGTGTTGGTACTGCTACAATTTTGCTACAGTTCAACTATGACGTTAGGAAAGACAAGTAGTTTGTGGAGGCAATCAAGAGAAGTGTACCATCTGTAAGCCATTCACAATCATCATAGAAGTATCGTCACTCCTGGCAGTGAGCATCAGTTTTATTTTTGTTCTGTTCCACAGCAAATAGTAATTTTTGGTTTTGTTGTTATACTGGATTCTTTCTCTACGTGGGTCTGCATGTGCCTGTATATGTCATGCATGTATAACTATAACACATGGAAAGTTGAGGGCACAAAATTTCCGAGATTTATGAATCTGGCTCAAATTTAACTGCATGAAAATAGTTAAATGAGAGTGTATAATGTCAGCGTCTAGCATCAATAACAGATCTTTTTATACGCACACATCTTTTTACACCATTATTTACGATCCTGCAGTATATGTAAGCGGTTGTTTGTTCAGGCTATGTACAGGTCACACCCAGGACCCATATGTAACTTTTTTCAGGACATTTCCAGGACAAAATTACCATTTTCCAGGACAAAGTATACAAGATTTAAAGGCAATAAATCAAGATTTGTGTGAATAAGCATATATTTAATCAATATTTGACATTTTTAAGGGTACTGCCCCCTCCTCGCCCCTTCTAGCTGTTTGATCCATCCACTGTTAGTTAAATTTGAACTAACATGGGATATTAAGACTATGTACCAGTACACCTTTTCTTCTACAATCAAGGTTTTCTTCTTCTACAGGCATAAAATATATTCATTGGATTTTTTGTTCTAAGTGGATTTTTGTCACAGGAAATATTTTTTCCAGGACATGTCCTGATTTTGTAAATTCCAGGATGTGTGGAAACCCTGTTGCAGTACAGTATTCTAACCAAGGTGATTTTGAATCACCTGCCTACAAAATGTGTGTTCCTCACAATGAAGGATAAGATTATTTTCTAAATAATGTTTTTTTTGTGTGTAATTTTGTTTGATCAAGTCTAATTGAGTTAATAAATTGTAACACAGCACGAGTCCACATTATATAAACCAACGAACTTCTCATCTAGATCAGTATTATTCATACGAGTATATATTAAACCATCTCGTCATCCAACTACTGGTGGCTGTTGTTATTGTTCAGCTTTATAGCCTTGGTGCTCATCACACCAGAGACATATGGCCGAAGGGCAACTACTTAAGGAAACAAATCCCATCAACTATTGGTGGCGCCTCAATGACACAGCCAATAAGTTCCGAATAGACCCAGAATGAATCTGTGTAATATCTTTAAACCCAAAATGGCAAAGGATTTCACATTTTTATGTTATCTACTAAGCTCATGTAGTACAACAAATGTCTGTTCATAACTAAGCTGCCTTCGGGTATGCATGTGGATGTTTTAAATGAAGAGAGTTGTATGCCTGCATAAATGTATCTAATCAGTCACACTTTATTAGAAACTATAGTACTGAGTTTGTGTTGGTGAATCTCAGATTCCAGACATAGGGTCAATTCCATTTTGTAAATTCCAATTTTACTGCCTCTTTTTTACCATGAGTAAGTACTCTGAGTACCTACTCTGAACAGTTTATATTCCAAGTAGGATTGTCATGGAAGAAACAATTCTTAATTAAAAAATTAAACGGTAAATTAATTTGTGGATTTAATTTATTTTGTAGCAAACTTTCAAATTGATCAATTCCATTTTTTTTAAATAAGCAATTCCAAAATTGAATTGACCCCATGTCTGTCAGATACTCTCACAGCATTAGCCACATTGAATAATGTGACAGTTAATTCAAATGAAATAACTGAACACAGAAGTATATTCCTCTCAGAATTGTCAGACTACATAACATTTTAATAAATATGTAAAATTAATGCAAGCGATAATAAATATTAAAATTTTGCACTGAAATGAAAAGGTTTGGAAACTTGAAGCAATGAAGATAATATATACATACATACATATATATATATATATATATATATATATAGTGAGAGAGAGAGACACACTCTGATAAGAAAAAGAATTATTCAGTGTGGCTGTATTCAATCATTCATCACAGCAGATTTAAACACCTCCCCCATTTCATGTGTTGTACACAAATTTCAATTGTTGTCTACATACGAGTACTTCATTAACAAATGAACACGTTCAGTGGTGTAAGGTGCGAGGAAGACAACTCGGAGAAGACAACAGTAACACAAGACCACTTGAAGAAACAACAGACAAGAAGACCAAAGCTTGTCGACAGGTGTTTATCATCTGACTAGTTAGACATACAAAACATTAACACCTGCTCGTTTGGCTAACGACACAAAATATATACATCAACTGTATGATTTATGATAAATAAAATTTATATATATATGTCTATAAAATTTGTATAAAAATATAGAATACTGAGATTGCTGACTAGTACTTTCACAAGTAATGTAATACACAGTCTTTTGGCTTCTTCACAGAAATCGATAACTTAGTGAAGAAAACGTTTGACATTTCACTTTAAACTATTTGTTGTCATTTGTAGGCAGAGGCAAAGCCATGAAGCCAACAGAGCATTCAACACGTGACCAATTAGAAATTACGTGTTTTATGAAGGCTCTTCTATAAAACAAAACATACATAATAATCATTACTTAGATGAAATGATGCAGGATGCACATACCATACTCATGCAGTGTGAGATGCAAGATCAAGCTAATTCATATATATATATATATATATATATATGCAATACTGTGCCTTGCAATAAGCCTTCTAAACAAGACATTTTGAGAGTCATTTATTTAAAATAAATAGTGACAACCAGCCCAATAGATTACTAATGCACTCTTGCATCTCGCACAAACATGAATGCGGTACATTTATCAATACATGTCAATAATAAATGCATCATTTTTTGCTTACAACATTACATAACAATAACAAATTGAACTTCAGCTAGTGGAAGACATTAAGATTATGAAAAGCATAATAACCTCATGTTCAATGTAGATCTTCCAGTATCGGCCAGAATTTGGAAACTGTGCCACCAGCTTTTCGTACATTGGTCGGGCATCGTCAATGCTTTTCATCTGCAACATCCATAGATCCCAAAATCATATCAAGAGATCTCAGAAACAGGAATCCTTTAAATGCTATTATATATATATATATATATATGTAATTAAACCAATAACACTAAACATTTACTGACAAGAAAAAGTTCCATTCTGATATTATGCTACTAACCTGTGCATCCCGTATAAGTACACTCCAGGCCTCAATATCATAACTATAAGCAGCCACACGTTTGTGGGCTTTGAATAACTTATCTGGAACATATCCTGCCTCCTGGAATATAACAAAAACCACTGTAACAATTACTGATCTTAAGTGAGTGAAGCTAATACACGGATCATCACATAAAAGCTTGTTTTGCGTCAACTCCAATGGCACAGAGGACACTGGGGCCAGTTTTAAACCGAAACCCACGAGTCTGCAAAGGTCTGGAACTACCTCACCAATAAATTGGGATGGTAAGGAAATTACAAATATGATTAGATCGCAAAAACAGATAAATAAATTGATATTTTTCTGAGCAGTCATTATCATTATAGACACACAAGTTTACGGTTAATTGGTTCTTAGTTAATCAAATGGTTTTTGTATGGTTAACTTGTTGTATATAAAATAAAATGATTACTACCACTACATCCAAGAGATCTGGGAATTAATGAATAAATTATTCCCTTCGACAAATAACAAAATACCTATTAATTCTAAAATTACATTTGGAAAAAAAGATATACGTGGGTCACATACAGTGGTGTGTAAACTACGCTTCACTGTCTGCTAAAAACAGTAGCGATAATTAATGGACTGGATGTTTTAAGCAATCTTAAATTGGACGATTACTTGTGCTGGTTCAACCATGGTTATCACAGACTTGGAGGTTGCTGCCCAAAAGCCTTTCAGGATTGCTTTCCAAGCTCATGAAAGGGTTATGATATCAGTCTTATCCAGAATCATGATTTTGTCATTCTACCAAAACCAGCACTGCTACAGCAAAGGAAACAGTATCTCTTTTGAAAGTCAAAATTATAAATAAAGTCACACTTGGCTGGGGTAGAAAGTTTGGAATGAAATCTAAAATAAGTTTTTTTACAGCCACCTTTGTGTACAGGATTGCCAAATTTAGTCTAGCCAATTTTGAAACGTAATGAGGTTATGCAAAGGATAAAATCCCCTTCCCACATTGGTAAATCAGTTTGAACCTGGATGGTAGAGGTCGGTGGCAAATCAGATTATCCACATAATTCGGTGTTTATGGTTAGCAAGAGCAGCAAATCAAGAAAAGTTACTGGTCCTGAAAACATTAGGTTATGGGATATATTTGTTTAAATGTGAGTACATCTTTATAATACTTTTGAGAAAAAGAGTCAATTCAATGGTAAGAGTATCTCAGGTAAACATAATAAACGTCAAATGATTTTCATCTATAATCCAAACAACATTTCGTCCAATTTCACCACTTAAATAAAGACATATAATTAATCACAGTGGAAATCATGAGGCCAAGTGGTGAAACTATTCTAACTGCAAATGCTTTATTTCAATGTAAAACTAGCATTCCACCGATGATGACGATTGATGTTTTACGCCACTTATGTGCACATGGTAGGCTAAATGGCCCGAGCAACCTACAAAGGTAATGAAGCATAGTCAAAGATGAAACACCGTTCAGATACGCCAACGTTGAGATTTAAACATGGTGGCTGTGATCCAACATGCTACCGTTAGACCACGTAGCCACCCTAGCATTCCATTAATGATACCTATCATGTGTTTCTTATAAAATACCAACCAGCTCATTTACATGTACAAGAGAAGGGAATGTTTCCCTTCTCATTTCACCCTTTAGCTCAGTTAATGCTATGGCAGTGATCAAGTGACATTGAATATTCATAGATTTCAGATAAACATCATGTGCATCATAGTTGTCTTTTTCATAGCAAAACAACGACATTGAAACTAATCATCATTTTCAACATGTACATCTGTACAAATTCAAGCAGATGGTATCAGATGTGTACATTTTGTACACTTGTGAAAATGGCAATAATTATGGAGTGTCCAAGTTACTAAGTAGGTATGAGTGAATTGATCGATACTGTATAGGATTCATGAAAACTATGATATTATAGGTGTTCATGCAAGGTAAAGGTGCCCATTCATAACGGTGTTTTCTTTCCAATCTATGAATTGTGTTTCCACTTCAGCTGAGCTGTTTAGCCTCAGTGCTCCTCACACTTGGGTCACATGGCTGAGGGATGACTCCCCAGGGAAATATATCCCACAAACACCTGTAGGTATTATCTGGATTTGAACCCACAACCTGTAATTGCAGGGCAGTATCCTAACACTGCACTATCAGAATACCCATGTTTCAACTTCAGAACTCTATTTCTGGAAATATCACTCCACATTTCAGTTTCCATGTGTGGAAGTGGCATCTTGATATGATGAAAATATCATCAGCTGATTCCAAAATTCTTCATATATCTGACAAAACAAAGTGCTACCAGTTGTAGTAGTGCATAATATATTTTCAAAAAAACAACAACAATAGATTTATTAAGTCTAAGTGAACCAATTCATCAGCCCCTTCAGAATTATATCATTAAATTGGGTTAGATGTATGTACCTAGCTGATGACCACGAAATATGTCACCACAGCATGCATAGCTATTTTAGCCACACCACAAATTGCACTTTTAATTTGATGTGGAAATATATTTTTACATAAACCCATATCCCTACAGTTGTTATATGACTGGGCACACTCTGCTATCATTTCAATGGTCAATCAAACAAAACTGATAAACTATACATACTCAGGCATCATGTGGTTTACTCACGCATCAGTCTTTTTTGCTCACTGCATTGTTGTTGTAATACAACTGCCTTGTTTTGAGTTGTGTTTTCCATTCCAATTCATGAAAACTAATGCATTTTTTGCCAACTCAGAAAACTGATAATTCATGTCTCTTTCATGATAATTTTTAACTGTTAACATTACTTATAATAGGCGACAGAAAAACAATAGAGACATCATGTGAAATAGTTTTTTGGACCCATGATTTAGATCCTAAAAAATAAATATACTATGGACACACAAATATCATATAACGATGGAATGTATTTTTATATTCTGTATTTCTTCGAACTGGATAACTTTTTCGAAGACAACTTCAGATTAACGTAGAATGTGATCAATTTTAACACAGCCTTGAAAAGACCTGTCATTAATATATATCTTAATTTATATATTATCCTATTAACAGTTTAAATTGATTGTCAATCATAAATGTTTCTGTCAGTTTCAGCCATTACATTAATGAGCAATAGTTAGAAAAACTGGGAGTCCAAAAACTGTTGTTTGTCTGTCCAATTACCATCATATTGACATGAAGTTTAAATTAAACAGAGATTGTAATCAAGAGAATTGCTAACTATATTCATGTTGACGTTATATGTTTCTGTGGTTTGTTGTGGCATGACAATTCCGAGACTGTACTGTAAAACCTGCTCTATGAGCACCTCTGTGTAACTGCTAGAAGATTAACATGGAAGTGAATATAATTGCTTATGTATCTGGTACAGCTGTGTTTGTGTGTGCAATCATTGTATTATTTTAATCAATGGAAAACAATGTACAGTTAGGTCTGACAAAAGTCTGACATTAAATTTTGAACTCAACTGTGTCTTGCAGGGAAGGATTTTCACCTGCTCACCAAATTATTTATCTATCTTGATTTTATGCATACACTTGAGAGGTCTAAAAACATATATTTACATGTGCTATACATGGGGTTAATTCAAGTCATGATCATAGTATAAAAAAAACCTGGAAAGAGCCACAACCAGGACAGGCATGGGGCGATTACAGGACAAGTGACTTTCAGTTAAATATTTCATGGACTGAAGGGTCTGAGCTACTGCATGCTTCTATGTACTGCACACATATCTAGCTCTTAGATCAGATCTAATTAAGTATATATCTATGAAACAAATTCGTATGAAACTTTTCATACGAATATAGATCTGTCAAGCCTGTGATAGCGCAGTAATTTCCGAGAGATGCAATGTTGTCATGTGGCGACTGGTTCACTCATCCATAAAAATGAGTACCTGACAGGATGCAATGGCTATGTGTGTGAGTAACGCTTTGCGCCTATAATGGCAGCATGTGTTGTATGCTCCCTTGGGAGTTGAGATGTGTGCTGGGTGGAAACAGGTCTGAGTCAGGGATAATAATGCTGTACAGCGCCTCAGAACAGGGTTACCTGGTTCTGGCGCTATATTAATATGCATTATTATATAGATACACAGTGGTTGATCAGAATACATAACATCTGTTGATGAAGTCCTGCCAAATAACAAACACAGAATAATATATTTTCTGCAATTGTGCAGTAAAAATTAATTTGCAGGTGATATAGGCCTCATCAATCAATGATGGAATTAATTTTTACTGGCAGAGAATTAACAAAAAACTTTACAGCTGCCAAATACATAATATGAAGTGGGTATAGGTCCAGACCTTAAGGCCAATTTTATAGATATTGGTACATTTACGGTTTCTGTAGCATATATAGTGTGTCTGCTGACAGAAAATGTAACAATATTCAGTGTGAACTTATTAACTAAGCCATGGATGAATTGATAAATATATTGCATAATAAATAAATGGGAATACAAAACTAATCTTATACTTTTACCATGTTGCTTACATATTACCTTGATAGAATTGCACAAATACTTTGGTTTAGGCAGAGAGTGCTGGAGCTTAGTAATTTGTAAGGTGTCTGGTAGCCGGCAGTGTGTTTTATTCTGAGCAGTTCAGATGCTGGAGCTATAGCTACTTTGGTGTACTTGTGGACCAATAGCACAGGCTAAATTATACCACTTATCAGCCTGTAAATTTTAGCCTAGGCTAAGCCTTAGGTGTGTGAGTACTCTCCATGTTACTGTAAATTCTAATCAAGCATTGGTCTTCGAGGTTAATCTGTAATAACTCTAGACTATTTTATATATATATATATATATATATATATATAATAGATCTAATAATTATAATATATCAGATCTAGAATATCTCAGTATCTGCTTTGTAATTAGATTTAGAGTCACAGTAACTGAGTCCGACTCCACACTGAAAAATAACTGCATAATATCAAGTTAAATAATAACAGGAAAAAAACGTGAATGAACAAAAATTTTCACTACATTTATTTTACAAATGAGTATAGTATTCATGAAAGCTATGTTTAATAAATATTTTAGGTCTAGTCTATAGAGTTTAGTCTAGATCTGTAGTCTACTCTAGACTCTATGAGTCTATCTAGACCTAGATCTAGTCTCTACACAAGCATGGCGTCGGCCGCTTCAAGAATGAATCCTACAGGAACCCTACCTCAGGAGGTAGATCTTTCGTATTCGCCATAATGAATTAACTATCACACCTCGCGAAGACTACAAATTAACAATATTAATAATACAAAGTTACTGAAATCAAGAAAACAAAGGCGTTATTTCAGTAGCCACCATGATGACACAACCCCGGATGTATGCGAAACTAAATTGCGGACTATCCACATATCGTCCCATATCGAATTTGGACACTATGGAAAGGAGAAAATTATTATTATTGTGAAGGTTCCAAATAAATGAAGAAAATCTCATTAACTGACATTATTGATATATTCTCAGATTTACTTCCTTCAATTTCTTGTAATAGTTACATAAATAAACCAGTATTTAGTGTATTTCTGATTTTATATTTATCTAATAGAAATAATTTTATATTGATCGATTGATTTCATAGATCATGATACTTTTCCAGGTAAAAAAGCAACAGGAATAAGTCAAGGGAAAAGTCACAGAAATGGCTGATTTAAATATTTGATTTGATTAATATTACTGTGCTTAATATATTGAAGAAAACGTGATTTTATTTCATATAGAATGATAGATCTACATGTAATGCCACATAATATACAGTGTTGTCAATATGTACAAGTTATGTATTGTCAGTTTATAACTGATTTAAAAAAATATTTTATTACTTTTGTTGTTTATGGAACTGAAAAACTTTTTTCCTATCCAAAATTGTGACTTCCTGTGACTTTTTAAGGGGGATGCATTATAAGCAATGCTTCAAGCATCCTCCTTTTCAACATTCTATGTGTTTGCTTTCATTAAAATTATGAATGTTGAAATAAACAAATTGAATTTTGACTGGTCATCCATGAAACAGGAATAGCCATGAAAGTGCAAGCATTTATTTCCAGTCATTGCCCTTTATTGAGTGGCTGTTCATAACTACTCATCCACCCTTCATGGGGGAGAAGTACGGACAGATGCAGCCAACTATAATATTATAATACACAAACTATTTTATATAAGTGCCAGATATTTAACTATTTAGTTAAATTATTAATTTAAAATAATAGGCTTAACATCTATAAATATAAATAAGAAATATCCACATTTGCTATAACCATGTCACTTTCCTTAATTAGTAAGCTAGAAAAAAGGATATTTTAAACTTCAATTAATCAATAGTACAGATGCAGTATTATGAAGTATAGGATGTAAGCTTGCATACTTGAGTAATGTACTATGTTTCTGTTAAGACGGTGCCCCTATAACTATCTGAGATATGGAAATGATGGCAACCATGAAATTTTCATTGCACTATAATTTTTAAAATTATTTTGTCAATCTTATAATACCAGTATAAATAAATAAGCTATTCAGAGGTGCTGAACATTGATAACAATAACATGACAGGCACATTAAGGTTAACCAGTATTACAGTAACATATGATCAGATATTAACAGATTACTATGAATAAGCTAATTTAAATTATTAGGTTTTTACATGACATTTAAATGTAGCAACAGTCCTCATGGATCTGATGGCTTCTGGGAGGACATTCCATACAGTTGCTGCTTGGTAGATGAAGGTCTGCATGGTCTCCTGCTGTCTTGAGGAGACTCTTGGGGACTACAAGAATATTCTAGGAACTTGACCATAGTCAATATAAGGCTGCAGCACCATTCAGTGCTTTGAAAGTAGACAGTAGGATCGTGAACTTAATTCACTGTCTCACAGGTAACCAGTGTAGACTCTTTACGATTGAAGTTATATGGTCATGGTTTTTGGTCCTGGTGATAATTCTGGATGACATATTTTGTACTCTTTGGAGTTTATGGAATAGTTCTTTGGATATATCAGACAGCTGAGTTGCAGTCATCCAGTCTGCAGGACTCAAAAGCCTGGACCAGAGTTATGACAGAATCATGGGTTACCAATTTTCTAATAGATGAGATGTTTCTCTGATGGTAATAAGAAGTAGAACAGACCTTTCGGACATGTATATTGCATAAATAATGAATAAATGTATAATATTGCTCTTTTTATGATATAATTGTCGTGACCATCATAATTTTAGAAAATCACCATGTAACTTACTAATCCAAGTAATTGATCATATTTGGAGTGTATAAGATGATTTTTTATATAATAATAATGTAGATTATATATATATATATATATATATATATATAAAATCATAATAATTGTGATAACACACATATATATATATATATATTTATTAGGCTAACATCAGCAAAACAAAGGTGATGGTTTCAGGGAGGAATTGTGATGTTTAGAGAACAGGGAAGTGATCATGTGCTGTCTGTGGGAAGAGTTTTAGAAGTAATGCATTGCAGTGTAGAGGGTATGTTGGATGTATCCATAAACACTAGTCAGGTGTGACAGGTTCACCAAATAAACTGGGGATGCATTTATGTGAAAGGTATTTGACAGAGCAAGTGATAGTGAGGATATCAGCATACAGGAAAGCATGGATCTGGGAAATGGTTTATCTAGCATCAGCAGCAAGAGTGTGTTGTGAATGTGGTTAAGTTTAGGGATCTTGGCAAGGAAGGATGTGTCACTGAAATTAAAAGGAAAGGTGTATGTGATATGTGTGAAGAGTGCAATGGTCTATGGAAGTGAGACACAGGTCAAGAATGCAGAGTGGATAGGACAATTTGAGTGGACAGAGATAAGGCTGTGATGGATGACCAGTATGTCTCTGGGAAATAAGATACCAAGTGTAGAGCTGAGGGAGACAATGGAGATTTAACAAGTGACTGAAGGTTTTAAGAGGAACTGGTTGGGATGTGTGTTACAGAAAGATGAAGGTGACTGAGTGAAGCATCCTGTAAGAGGTGGATGGTGCCACAGGTAAAGAAAAGCCAAGAATGACATGAAATCAGGTAGAGAAGAAGAATCAGGTAGAGAAGAAGAATCAGGTAGAGAAGAAGGATATAATAATATTTTATATAGCGCCTTATTCAACTTTAATTGCTCTACTTTAGGCGTTTTATATTTAAAACATAATTAAAGCATATTCTGAGCTCATATACATTTAATACATAATAAACTGGTTTAAAATTATAAATATGCCAATTTAAATAAATGGGTTTTAAGAACCTGACGAAATATTTCTTTATTTGCTGGGAGTTTAATGTGGTTTGGCAACTTGTTCCACAGCCTGGGAGCTGATGCTTGGAAGGATTTCTTTCCGTACATTGCTGTATGGCTTTTTGGTACCCTCAAAAGTGAATAGGACTCATATATGACAGAGTGTGGGCTTAATAAGGTGGATGGGCAAGATCAGGTAAAATGGAGAAGACTGGCATAGGAACACACTGGACAACGCCCTCACAATAGAGGAAAACTTCCATAAACGAATTGTTGTTGCATGACACACACACACACACCACACACTAATTATGTAGAACAAGTTCATCTGATTAAGAAACCATAAACCATCATTGTCTATAAACTTTTATTATTCCACTGTATTCCACGTGATTTAATATTCATTACTTTAATTGATCCAGTAGGACTGCACCATAACAAGTGATAATAAAACAGTGCTTTGTCACGTACACAAATGTCGCCTTCTGTTAGGCAATGTTCTAACAACATACTGAACATGTGTTGGCACTCTGCAGGTCTCTTTAACACCAGCTGCATCCCAGCTGTCAGCAGCGACATCAGCATTTCACTGGATGCTCCATCCACAGCCTGTCTGATGTAGTCTTCCAATACATAGGGGGCACTGTCAATGTGTTCTGCATATCTGCCCAGTAGAGATACAAAGGCTGCTTTGCCCGATTCAGTCTCCAGCACCCCAGAAGCTTTCTGGATGGTCATCAAAGCATTACCCAGGTTCTCTGCATCACCAAGATCTAAAGTCTGCAGGACTTTGAAAATGACTTCAGCAACATCTTCTGGATGCAGTTCAAGCAAATGCAGTAAACTGCTGATGGTGGTGCTGCGGTGTTCCGGGTGATTGTGTGCTATGGTGGAAATTGTATAGATTGAAGCCTTGGTTACTGATACATCAAGACAGTACATCCTCAACTCCTCAAGAATCTCCTCAACATTACTTGCATTAGCCAGTAGTGACAAGATATCTATTTTCTTTATCTTTACATATGTCGGTTCATTGTATTTGCAGAAAAATACCTTGTAATAACGTGATAGTTGCATACCATTCTTCACCAGATCCTGTACATGCTCCATCAACGTGTACACCACTTCAGAGTTATGACTTTCCAGCAAATGGTGAATATGTTTGCTAACACGTTTGAACAGTTCACCTTTCAAATGTGGCATGTTGTTTATCAGGAATAAGAAGTAGTCCAGTGCTTCCAGCACAACACATGGAAAGTCTGATTTCAGAAAGCTATCCATAATGTTCATGATGTCCAATGTTTCATCTTCAGTGAGGGGTTTGTACCGATTTAGTGTCCTGATGACATAGACAATATGATAATCTGAAAACTGATCAATCCTATTTAGCAGATAGTGGGCCATGTTTCTATTTACCACAATGCCACCTTCTTTTTCCAGAATCGTGGATAGGGCATAGAGACAGTTGGTGACGACCAGCGGATCAGGATCTCTGATCATCTTGTACAACATGTCAATCCAACCAGCCTCCATCACCGCAGCTGGTTGACAGGTGTGAACCCTGACTGTGGCAACCACGGATGCTCTACGCACAAATGCACTTTTGTCACCAAGAGATCTTGTAATCGGCTGTATACAGTAATCTAACACAGTGGCTACCGGAAGGTTGGTCAGTGTCTTCAGGGCTAACCCTCGCATCATTGGATTTGGATCTTCACAGTCTTTAAGCAGCGTGTTTATGATGAGAAGAATTAAGTCTGTGTTGTCTGCATTGTCGCTGACAAACCAGTAAGCCAACTTCTTGATAATAAAATCATTGCTGGCCAGCAGTTTGGCAACTGCCGGAAATGCTTCTGATGTGTCTGTGCCACTATTGGATAAAACGGTTATCTGCAAATATAGAAATGGATCAAGCAATTGCTGTTATTCTTATACATAGATAAAAGATAGATAGATATACTCATATAGGTGTGTGAGTTTCACATGTTGACAGGAAATCTCTTTTATATGAAATCGCTTGAGCTAAAACCATTTATATAAAAAGTCCACAGCATTTCTTCATAAACAGCTAATACTTGTTTTATCTCTCTGATGTGATATAGGAAATTAGAAGTATTTAAAAAATAAGTAACACTAAAAATGAATATTCTGGTAAACTTATTTATGATATGGTTGAGGCTCCTATGATGATTTTTTTCAATGCTGCATACATTTAAACTTACATACATCTACACTCACACACAGAACTCTAAACTTGACTACAATATAATATTTTATATGTATATGTGTATATATATATATATATATATATATATATATATATATCAGGGTTGGGTTTCTTTCCGGAAGAAAGGTATTTCTTTCCTTCCCATGGGAAGAAATGGGTTTTTACCAGGAAGAAACCCTTTCTTCCGGGAGGAAATGGAAGAAACTCCCAAGGGATACAGTAACCTGATATTAAATTCAAACTGATATGATGATCTATTTAATTATTAAACTATTGGCTGTTCATTTTGTTGAACAGATATTGAAAAGTATATTATTACATATAATATTTGTTAAATTTAAATTGGCAAATCAAAATTTGGATGATGATTTTGTACCATTTTTTAGTTTCTTCCATTTCTTCCCAAAATGGAAGGGAAGAAAGTATTTCTTCCGTAATGGAAGAAACCCGGTTTTTACTACCCACAGAAGAAACATGCCAACCCTGATGTATATGTATGTAATATGTATGTGCATGTGTACATATATGTGTAAGAATATGTACATACATAAACCATTGGGTACCACAGTAAGACAGCCCTTAGGCTATGTGGTTGACCAGGTAACTGGTACAATTATATATGGAAAATAGAGCTGAACATTTATATGATGTCTGCAATATTTTTCTTATGTGATGTATATTATATACCATGTTACCAGAAATAAATTATCTATCTATCTAGGCAAACCTTGAAGGCATAAATTCAAAGATATTGTGAAAGGGTTTTCCCAGAAGTGAAGTTATGTTCATGACAAGTTGTCTGTGTTTCTATAAGCTCAAGAAGACTGGGCATTTATCAAAACATGAACACTAATGGTAACTGATGGGAAATGCATGAATCTTTTCAATGGTATCCAAATATAGTTCCATGCATTACATACAGCCAAAAGACATTTTGACAAAAGTTTTGTCACAATATTTGGAATTTACTCACTTTGAACATTTTTAGCCCAGCACATTATCTTGCAGAAATATATTACAAGATATGAGGAAAGATCACGAATATCTATACTGCACTTTCCAGTATGAGTTCAGTGACTAAGTACATTGATATATCTAGGTGGTGGTCATACATAGAATATATAAATGCGGGGGAAATCCTCAGGGAAACATATTATTAGAAATATGTAGAAGTTGAAAAAGTATGAGCATACTAATGCCTATGATAAATTTTATGTGAAACTACTTGCACACACACACACACACACACACACACACACACAGTTCTTAGCTGTCCTCATTAATTTGAGGCAATAATTTAGCCATCCTAACTATCCCACAGACAGAGTTACCCTAAAGGCTACTCCCAGTATAAGTATTTACATTATTACAGAGTTATTCCTTCGATTTGGGCTACATGTGTCAATTGGCCCATTAGGTCTAAATTTCATGGGACTTTTCGAGATACCATGGAACATCTGATCAACTAAAATGAAATGATTTGCAAATTCTGGATCGCGTATTGTATTACAAATAAACATTTCATATTTCCGATGAATTAATTGTCCATTTGTGTGGTTGCTTAGCCTTGGCCTTTGGCCAATGACATGTTTTTTAATTGGGTCATATTGAGTATGGGGTGCGCCATTGGCACAGTCCTATTATTATGATTATGTTTGTAATATGTCCAAGGTATAACTATACACACCCATAATAAGGATGTGTCACATATTTATAATAAACTATGCTGTTGCTTTCGAATGAGTATTAGGGCCTACTATATTAGTATATAATATATTGTGTGATGTGATTAAATCTCTATTACTAGTATTAGTCATTGGTGTTCAATAGGGAGGCTGAGTTATCAAACTGTCACAGAATCTGTGATTAGTTTAGGATATTACTCAGTCCCACAAACTGTCTGAGTGAATTATTTTCATTTTGTGTGAGCAAGTTATTTCTGGTAGATCTATTACTACTGGGCAGTCGGCTAGATCCAGTAGATCTTCATCTAGAGGTAAAAACGTTACAGAAAGTTCTATATAGATAATATGTTTTTCCCAGTAGGAAATTATATTAGGTATGGTAGGTTAATCTATCCGAATTGTAGATATAATCATGACTAATATTAAAGTGGGCTAGGAGTAAATCGCTAGAGATTCTAGACGGTAGACCTGGCCCTGGGTAATGACTAGTCTAGACTCTAGAGTCTAGATCTAGACCTAACTAAGTATTGGCTATAATCCCGCTATTGGGCTGCATTTAATTGTTACCGATTATACGAACACACATAAACATAGTATACTTATAATAAATAAAAGTGGAACATAAGTATTTACTCGTTTCATTAGTTTCCTAGCCGTGCCAATATCCTTATGAAGATTTAATGCGGTCATTCGTTTTTGTATATATTCAATCTCTCCATCCTTTTCCATTTTGCAAGGATTTAGACGGTGGGCCAATGGAAATACGGACTGGATAGCTAAAGCAAAATCTACGTACTAATAATAGTAATATCTACTAACATTCGTTAAAATATTATTAAATGTATTTTATGTTCATGTGCTAATTAATCTGCTATTTAATTTGGATGTATAATACAATTCTATATTAATTTTTATAAATCGGTTGTGCTATATTTCTCTATGGGACTGTAGCAGCATTACGCAGCGGATATATAGTAATGAGCTCCGGTGAGTTTAGCTGTTAAGCACATTTTACTTTGTGTCACAGGTTCGATCCCATCAAGAGGTGGAAACTCTGACCATGGAGAGGCAAGTAAATGCAATATCCAAAGCCTGTTATTACCAAATTCGTAATATTGGTCATATTAGGTGGTACATCACATTGGATGCTTGCAAAACACTGGCACACGCCCTGATAATATCTCGGCTAGATTACGACAATGCTCTCTTGTATGGTCTTCCAAGCACACGGATGACACGGCTACAGAAAGTACAGAATTCTTCTTCTAGGTTAGTCACTCGCACCCATAAAAGAGAACATATAACACCAGTCTTGAACTCCCTGCATTGGCTTCCGGTTATATATAGGCCGCTGAACAAGATTTTGATGTACACTTTTAAGGCACTTCAAGGGACTGCCCCTCGGTACTTAGAGGAACTTGTCGTTCTGTATCAGCCGACAAGGTCTCTATGGTCTGAGTCTGGAGCATTCTAAGCCGTACCAACAACACCTTGGAGTGACATACGGTAATAGATGTTTCAGAAAGGCTGCCGCTACCTTATGGAATAATCTTCCAGTAACCATCAGAAAGTGCAAGACCCTTGATACCTTCAAAAAGAAGATAAAAACTAATCCTTTTGTTTCAGCTTTTCCTAGCTGAATCTATTATGTATTTGGCTGGAAAGAATGATGTATTTTTAAAGATGTAAATCTGTTACATCCATATAAATTATTTATTGTCAAGCGCCTTATAGTAACCTTCTTACAGGTTATATAGGGCGCTATATAAATTTCGTATATTATTATTTATTATATTAAATAGTGCTGCGGTCTCCGCTGAATTGATTTTAAAAGGGGGGACGTTAAAGACACCCCCGATGACGACGTCATATACACTCTGGCAGTGGCCACCCTCGGGGTATTTCGGCTCCCATCTTTCCGTACTGCTCCCCTCTGAGTGGTGAGGGAGGAGATATGAATTATCAATCAACAAAAGGGACCACACCGGAAATAAGTGCTTGCTCTTTCGTGTGCTATCCCTGTTTCACGATCATAGATCATGAAACGAAAGAAAATTAAATACCACCTGATTCATTCCTTTGAAACCATCAATACTTATTCAATCTGGTCGCAAATCAATATTCATGAAGTTTTCTACCATCTGACGCAGAGTACCTGAAAGAAGATGGTATTTCGGAGCAGCCCAGTATCAGTGTGGATGCTACTAGGAAATATGGGTCATAGTGATCATATTTATCAGTATGCAACCTCATTAACTGAACGGCATACATGTTCCAAATGATTTGAGTGACTATATTTTCTGTATTTCGCATCTTTAGTTGAGCAATGAGATATATTATGAACAGTTTATACCGACATTTATCTTTTAAGTGATCCTGTTTAGGGTGTGCTCCACTATATGCCCTACCGTGCACCTGCTGGTGATATTCTTCTTGGTACCCTACAGTGATCATGGCCATGATGTGATCCTGGATGGATTTTTAAGAAGGTTATTGACTCTATCGGTGCTCAAACTGCTATGGTACTAGTCTGTGCTGAAACTTATCTATAAATTCTCCATTGTTCTCGCCATTGACTTTTGCGTGGCGATATTTAGTGTGATAGGCATGTCACGGGGTATTTATAATTATTGACTAAGATCTTTTTCAGGTTTTATTTTCAACGTAATCACAATTGATGGACAGCTCAAACAATCGCATCACAAACGATCCAACATTTTCTCCAGTCTGTTGTATTTTTTGAGGTTAAATTCAGAACGGTTGTGCATAATAATGATCTTTTGGATAAAGTGAGAGTCGAAGTTTGGAACGACTGGGTCAAACTTTACTTCATCTCCAGCATTGGTGAAGGAAGGTGAATGACTCAAACACTTGCTCAGCTTCTTTTCCCATTACATAAATGTGTAAACTAACTCGAACTATTTCGTCTTTTTTGTTGAGCTTCGCCGCGACTCGGAAGCGAATAAATTGTTGCTCTCATTGATGTCACGCATGCAGTCCAAACATTCTAGGACACCGAATGGCCTAAATTATGCCGATGTGTCGTTAAACAACATCCATCCATCCGTCACGCATGCAGTCGGATGGATGAAGCCTAATGAGTCGAATGAAATCAAATTTTGGTTGAAATTACTTCGAGCTGACCATTGTTATATTAAATTCACGTAAGAGGTGCTGAAAACACTCGATGATATCGAGAAATATACCTATAGGTTACTCACATAAAGAATGTCTTAGTTACCCACGGATGTATATGATGTCTAGATAAGACAAGAAGTTGGAAAAATTTAGATATGTTTATTATTATACTCAAACAGCGCATATACGACATTTCGAAACAAACTTGATTCAGTAATGTTTTAAATAACAAGATCATACACGTACACATTAGAACCGGAGTTGCATTTGAGTGAGATCAAGTGGAGGAGACAATCGGCGGCTTTTGCTCATCTTTGAAAAGGAAACAATCACCTGTACGTGAACAGATTGAAAGGTCAAGTCCCTAGAAATAACAGACTGTGTAAATATTGTACAAATATAACCATACACCATGTAGAAGATGAATACTACTTTATAATGGAATGTTCAATTTACAGGGAAGTTAGAGAAGAGTATATATCTATCAGACACATTTAATGTTGTAAATATCCACAAAATGTTGTAAATAAAGTCTAGTCGTAAACAATCGATTGTAAAGAAACTACAATGCATTTAAATTACTGAAGAACTTCAATCATGATGATTTAATGCAACACACATTTACACTCTTTCACCATGCACATATATTGTAGAATAGTTATCTTTGCTGTTGCATGGGTGTGTGGTCATGCATCTATTGAAATAAATCCATTAACTAATCAAAATGAGTCACAAAATGTTCACGAATGAATTAGCCAATAAACAATTAATGGATTAAAGTGTAATAAACCTAGCTCTCCCAAAGCTCACCAATGTTATGGACTTGATAATGTATGAATAATGTTAGGATGTATGGAGATAATGGAAGTGAGAGAGATTCAGAAGTGTTGGTTCAGATGGATATGTAGAGAGAGAGAGAGAGGGATAGAGAATGGTTTGTTTCTGAAAAGGAAGGTATGAGGCGAGAGGTGAAGGAAGGTATGTTGGACTGGTAAGAAATAGGATGAAATGTGTCTATGTTTGGAAGGATGCTATGGGCGAGATACATCGGAAGAGAAGGCAGAGTTGAGAGATAAAGAGGGCAGATAGACCGGTGGATGAAGGGAAAAAGACTTGTGAACAGACAGACAGACATACAGAAAAAATTTTTGTACAAATATATATATATATATATATATATATATATATATTTATATATAATTTTTTTCGTACTTTATACATGGTATGCAGTACAATAATTTGTAGTGGAAATATGAACAATGTTCACAAAATGAAACGGAACAGACATAGAATCAATCAGTGTATATAAAGTCAATTAAGTGAAATATATCGCTACGGCTTAGGTATGTAGTCAATATTCCATGAGATTCATGAACAGAACAAAAGTAGAAAAAAAAAACCAGGAAAAAGTAGGAGTTTTAGAGAGCAAGTAGGAAAAATAGGGCTGAGACAAAAATATTAAGAAAATTGGGATCAATGGATATTATTTTGCAGAGCCAGAAAAATCGGTTGCCATACAGCTTGGGATAAGTAAATTTTCATATCAGGCTAATGCTGATCACCGTTCAGACAAATGACTTTTTGAGATGAAATTTCACGAAATGTAGTTTAATTTCAAACTTACTTGCTTCCTAGCCGATTTCGAGTTTTAGAATGTTGCTCAGCGTATAAACGTTTCCTGTATAGTAAGTTGCGGGTGCGCATGTCAGATGAACTAACACAATCAGCTATCGACAAACGGTATCTAAGCGCTATATGTTCAGTTTTATTTAGGCCTACTCCAGTTCTCACTAAGCAACTTCAACTGCGCATGCGATCATTTACGAAACAATCTCTAAATTGATTTAGTGATGTTCCATCAAAGTCATTCGATATAAACTGGTGTTTAAATCGAACAAACATTCAGGAGTTTGGGCCATCTCTGCACCTTGCCGAATGTGGGTGTTTCTTCAGGTTGAAGATAAGCCCAAGTAATTAATTCTAAAAATATACTGACTAGGAGGCTTAACCTTTCAACTGGTCAAATTCAAACATATAACATATGCTATTAACACAAAACCGGAATAGACGTGTACAATTTCCGCGAAACCCCTTTTGAGGGTCGCGTGCCAATATGCCTCGATACAAGTTTTGGCATTTCTATGCAAAATCATTGGTCTTTCGTCTGAACGGTCTGATAAAGTTATTTATGTTAGTCTTCTCATTTAACAATCATTTTACACGTGCCATCTAGAACCGTAACGCCACCCAGTGAACAGTTGTAGTAACTCAGAGGTCCGACTACAAGCTTCGACATTTGTGTACTTAATTATTGCTAACGGACGTGTTGAAGTGTCCGATAAAGTGCATTAGTTGACACATATCAGGGAAGTCTGACCCCGAAACCACCATCAAGTGGGACACCACCAAGAAAACCTATGTCGAAGTAGCTACCAAAGTCTTTGGTCACAAGATGATGATGATGATTGATGTTTTACGGCCACTTTTCTGCACAAGGTAGGCTAAATAGGCCGAGCGACTTCCAAAGGTAATGAGACGAAGTGAAAGACGAAACAACCTTCAGATATGCCCACGCCGGGATTCGAACATGGGTGGTAGTGATCTGTGGTCCAACACGCTACCGCTAGACCACGGAGGCGCCCCTGGTCACAAGAAGAACCACGAGGAATGGTTGACGCCGGGAACACGGAAAAAGATTGAGGAACGGAAACAACTCAAAATCAAGATACTGACTACCAAATCACCAAGACTACAGCAGCAGGTCAAAGAAGCGTACAAGGACAAAGAAGTGAAAAAGAGTGCCAGGAGTTACAAGGGATCCTTTGTAGAAGGGTGAGCAAAAGAAGCTGAGTGTGTTGAACATTCCTATCCTGAACCATACCCAGCCAGATGAACTCACTGACCACTCACCAGCGCCAGATGACCTCAAAATCGGCACCAGACACATTACTGAAACAGAAATAAAAACGCCATCAAAGCTATGAAGAGTGGAAAAGCCCCAGGCATAGACTCCATTCATACCGAAATGTTGAAGGCCGATCTTAGCCCAGCTACCAGAGTCCTGACTGACTTGTTTGAGACCATTTGGGACAAAGAGACTATCCCAAGTGACTGGACTACATAACTCATTATAAAGGTCCCTAAGAAAGCCAACTTCAAGTCTGTGACAACTGGCGACGAATCATACCCCTATTCATCTCCAGAAAAGTGTTCTGTAGAACCCTTCTTTGAGGAATCGAGACAGCTATTGCCAAGAAGCTGAGGCAAGAAGAAGCTGGATTCCGGAAGCGAAGAGGATGCACTGATCAGATATTTGCATTGAGAAACATCATAGAGCAGACTCTAGAATGGAACTGCCCACTATATATAAACTTCATCGACTTCAAAAATTGAGAGTATCCACCATGACACCCTATGGAAGCTCCTAAGATTCTATGGAGTACCTCCGAAGATTGTTTCACTGATAGAGAAATTTTACAACCACTTGGAATGCAGTGTCATCCTCAGTAATTCATCCTCTGAATGGTTCCCAGTGAAATCTGGTGTTAGACAGGGATGTATCCTCTCGCCCATCCTCTTCTTGGTCGTTATCGACTAGATCAGGCGGAAAACTACATAAGATAAACCTAGGGGTATACAGTGGACTCTCTTCTCCCAACTAGAAGACCTCGACTTTGCGGATGACCTTGCATTTCTATCAGTAAAACTTGACCATCTGCAGGAGAAAACTGATAGATTAGACAGCTGTGCAAAGGAAATTGGGCTTACAATCACTACAACCCAGACAGAAGTGACGAGTATCAATACTGCACCAACTGCACCTTTTACCCTTAACTGTGAACCACTTGAGTTTGTGGGGGACTTTACTTACCTGGGTAGTCTCAGCAGTAAAGACAATGGGCTCAAAAGGACATCAAAGCAAGACTGGATAAAGCCCGCTGTGCTTTTGCCAAAGTCCAGAATATTTGGAATTCCAATAAATTTACATATAAGAATTTATAACAGTAACGTGATGTCCATTTTACTATATGGCTCAGAGTGCTGGTGAGTGGTTAAAGGGGACATGGCAAAGATCGACGCCTTCCACAATGGATGCTTGACAAAGAGCTGCCAGATATTCTTGCCCGACAAAATATCCAACGTGAATCTCCATAAGAAGTCAGTGCTGTCGTGGAAATTAAGCGCCGGCGATTGGGATGGCTGGGACACGTCCTGAGAATGGATAAAAACAGCATCCCCAAAGTTGCCGTAAGATGGACGCCACCCGGAAGAAGGAAGCCAGAACGATCAAAGACAACATCAAATACGTTCTCTTTATATTTTTTGCTGGTCTTCTCGATTCATGATAATTTTAGATAGATTTTGGCCAAAGAAGAAAAGTACCATTAACTTTAAATCTCATTATATAGGTAACTGTAGTTTGACGGTACATCATCCCTTATTTATAATATGTAATATTTAAAGCCATAAAGTGTGGGTCTTGGATATGATTTGAGCAAATGAATAATCATTAACAATGTTGTTGGGTCTCACAAAATATTAGTTTTTATGTGAGAACAAAAGAATTATTTTGTAAATTAAAATTTTTTCCTGATGTTTTATTTCATATTGTTCATTATCAGATATTTACCGTTTATTGTCACACCTGAATTGCAGAGTGACAGCCATTGTTGGCCAACCTCGGGTGATAAAACAAAATGGCCATTCGAGTACGTTCGATGTTCAATTGGTACTTCACTTTGTGCATTGCTACACTGATCTGCAAACCATAGTAGATGTCTGGATCATGGACTACGCACAAGTCACGGAAATTGTCCATTTTCAGCGAAATATTGGCCTTTCTAATTTAGGAAATGGTTGAACAGATATACAACGCTGGCCTTTAAGACTAGTGCAGCTGTCTTCAGTATCCTGGTCAGAATAATTTCAGATCATCTGCCTTTTGATCTTAAGGCCACTGATTAACTTATAAACATCTTGTATTGTGCTAGTTTTAAACTGAACCTGTTTGATGGTGACCTGCCATTGGAAGGGTAATTTTTCTGGCTACATTTACATAAATATGATAAATTATTTTTCTAATGTAATATATAAGTGCTGAACACTGTAGCAACACAAATGTTGTTGTCTCACAAATTTACTTGGATATTTACAAGTATAATACATTACTGTATATACATAAAAAGAAATGCTTTTACAAATAATAAATAACACTGATTCACATTGGATATCTGTAAATAGTTAATGAATTCTGCACAAATTCATATCAATGGACGATCTCCTTTCATAATTAAGTTAATAGAACCATTTATTTTATTCACATAACTGCATACTAACCTACATATATGTGTTAAAATCAACTATATTTCCCCACTGAACTTCCAAGAAAGCATTATGACAAAAAAAATGTTTGAAGTAGAAAACAAATTCGAACATGTAGTATAACACTGATTTTGGCACCATATACACGCAAAACCTTCTATGACAACTGCCTTTCTCAGGAGACCACTTCATCTCAGAAGACCATTAAAACATGGTGCCTCTAATTTTTTGACTGAAAAGGATGAATTTACTTTAAAACTCCAACAATCCATGATATTAACACAAGAGTGATAATTTAATACATATTTTACTGTAAATCACATATGATAAGTTACTTTATGGATCATGTAAGACTGACAGATCATGCTGATATTTCACTAACTTTCAGAATATTAACAATCTACAACAAAATCAAATAACATCTTGATACTCAGTGATCATAGCAGATGTGCACTTTATCAATTGGAATTTATTTGAGTGATATATCACAATCGTAAGGTGTCTGTAAAAATGAAAGGTGACTTAGGACGTGATAGGTAGTTTAAGGTGCTTTTAGCTTCGCCAGCTGTTTCTCTATTTCATCTTCTTCCGTCGACTTAGAAACTGCTTCTTTGTGTGCGGAAGGTGCCTCTGCCAACTGAAACAAATAAAAAACATTATTGCCGGAGAAAGACATTTCAGTTTATAATAACAATGGACGAAGTGGCAATCAATTGATGTGGCTTGCTACCTCAAGTGAGGGAGATGCATATGGTCTGTAATTTACTGCCTTCACTATGAGGACTAATTCTAAACATTTAGAATAGATAGCATATTCAGCAGGAAAAACCTTGCCAGCTGCCTGGTTGGATGAAAAACTTCTACTATGGTGCCATGGCTAGGATTCAAATTTCCAACCTCCCACACAGTACAACCATGAGTAAGAAGTCCTGTGCTCTAAGCCATGAGGCCATAGAGGTGGATTTAATTCACTTCTGCAGCATTATGTGTTGTTAAGCATCACCGGTAATAAACACACTGCATGATATTTATCATATGATCTATGAGAAGGATGTAAACTACCTTTCCAGATATCTCAATGCCAATTTCGTCGAGTACTTTGTTCACAATGGCCTCCTCTTCAGATTCGTCTCCCGATTCCTCTAACATGTCATCGAGTGTATCACTTACTGAAAATCACGTAAAATAATGGTAAGTTATTAGTGATAAGAAACAATGTACCTTATCTGGAACATATTTTCATACATACTTTATTCCATACAAAGTCTGTATCTCCAAAACAACTAATAAAACATTCAACAAAATGCCTTCCATGTTTTGAAATGTGACCTCGGTATTATTAACACCTCACTGCTCATACAACTGGACTGTGTTGCCATCTGGTGAGTAATATTAATATCACCATGACTATTATCACTACATGTTATTAGATACAATGAAAATGTGAATTTATTAGCAGCAATGACATAATATTATATAAATTACATTTAGCACTACATCTAGCAGTATTTAAATAGTAATTAAATATTTAAATTGGTGACCTAGCACAATCACAGATTTAATTCTTAACAGGGAATAAATATGATAGTTACCTTCTTAAAGGTATATTTTGTAGTGTCAAACATATTAGGATAAATTAAAGAGTCCATAAACAAAAATGGATCATTTACAGGTATAAAAATATTAAGCCATAAGTGAAAGGTTTATTTAAGATCTCTGAAACCCTAAAAATATTATCAGCCAACTTCATCATACTGATGTTTTTCTTTAAGCTTAATTTACATCATTCTGCAAAATTACAGAAAACAGTTAATGAATGAACCATGAACAAAATGAAAATAAAATAAAATAAAATCTTCTTAAAGGTATATTTTGTAGTGTCAAACATATTAGGATAAATTAAAGAGTCCATAAACAAAAATAGATCATTTACAGGTATAAAAATATTAAGCCATAAGTGAAAGGTTTATTTAAGATCTCTGAAACCCTAAAAATATTATCAGCCAACTTCATCATACTGATGTTTTTCTTTAAGCTTAATTTACATCATTCTGCAAAATTACAGAAAACAGTTAATGAACGAACCATGAGATGTTACTGTAAGATATTATCATTCATGGTATACATATCAGTGGCAACAATACATCATAGAACTAACACACAACAGACAGGAATAAATCTGAAAGGGCTGTAGAAACCCTGACATCATTTTCCAACATATAGATGTTTAAAGCAATATTAAGTGTGTGTCCGTTGGCCCCTCTATAGGGGGGTGGATTCAGGGTATATCAGTGGAAGTAAAGTTATCTTTGCCCACCAGATATCCTGATAAATGTTCCACATGGTGAATTCTATTTTTAGTAATTAATTAGTATAGGTAGGTAGCTTTGTAGCCAAAAGCTTGATCCACAGCTGCAAGGATGGTGGAACGTGGAGGCTGAAAAGAGTTGACCAACCCTATTATATAATAGCAACTGGGGGAGTCAAATCAAGATGAGTGGCTACTATCTATATGTCTGAGCCCAAAGCTTATTATTATTATTATATACCATATTTATTTAGCACTCTTTTCATAAACTATATCATGTTCAAAAGTGCTTTGCAATACAAGACACATAAACGTTAAATGTTAAAATGACATGGAATAATATATATTAAATGCAAAATAAAATATTACAATATAGTGGTGATTAATATTTTTGACGTAATAGTATGATTGAAAAAAATACTATAAGATAATCTCTCAGTCACTTACTCATCTCTTCTGTCATTTCCATTCTAGCATTCTGTCTTTCAAATTCATGCATCACTTTGGCTGTCTTCATTGGATCCATTGCTTTGTTCATAGTACCCATGGTCTGAAAATAAAAATGGATTCATATTTGACCATTTCACACACACACACACACACACAGAGACACACACACTTCCATATTCCCAGGTCACAGTTTGAAGGTCACAATACATATTTAGATACCTTTGTTGTGGTTCCCATTGCATCTGCCATCTTCATATTTGAATGCATCAACTGCAAGTAAATTCATTATGTACACTAAAAAATCTGGTAAATAATAAAAAAGGTTATATAGGAGATATTATGAGAAAGGCACATCTCAAAAGGGTGCCATATAACAAAGTAGTCAACAATTTGTACAAGTAGCGACTATGGTTTTAATGGCAACAAGAAGATTTGCAACTTGTTAGTGCTACAGTTGTTCTACATTAATAAAACATAAACAACTAAATCAGTAACAGCATCATTTATGATGAAAGCCTTCATTTTGTATTGACAGATTTGTTCATAATTGCCATTTAATACATATGCAATCACAGAAAAATGGTGCTAAACATCCACTGCGAATCTACCCCCCCCCCTCATAGTCCATTGTTTATATGTCTCAGTGACCCTGAGAGCTATGCCAGCTGGAGCTTTGGCTTCTGTTAAGGTAACCCAATCTTGACTAGTCAATGGTTAGAGGCTAGACTAATATGGACTAAGTGTGAAGTAACCCTAAAAGAAACCCTGAGTGCTTAAGTCAGAGGTATTGGCCCACACAATACACTCTCATAGACCACAACACCATACACCAACAGCTTATGAGCGAAGGCATAGAAGAAGATCCACTATTGACACTCTATTTATTAAATTATGATGGTCACATAATCAAAATAACAAAATGCTGTTTTCATATAACATTTCTACATTTGGCAACACTATATACGGCAGAAGTGCACAAAAAATTATTATCGAGTTTCCATATCAAAAGGGGCTGAAACCTGGTGCCGGGAAATAAAATTGGCTTTTATTCTTTTTATCATTATTTTCAAGCCGACCTGCCAGAACACCGTGCAGAAGAGGATTAGGCTAACATGCAGCCTAATCGAAGATGGTGACAAGTCAGTTCAATGTTGAAATTATTTCAGTTATTTCTACAGTAAATAGGTCTTCAAGCCTAGAAATTTAAACTAATTATAACTCCCCCCTCATTGAGAAACACAAATAGTTTAAATTTTGCAGAGATCAACTTAAAATCGGCATCAAAAATATTGCTGTGATATGGCTAGCACCGATAAAATAATATGTGCATTGCTATTTATAATACTGTAAACTTAATTGAACTGTGTTAACATTTATTATAATAAATCACTTAATTTCCTTGTGTCTAATTATCTTTTATCACCTTTAATTACCAAATGATCAAAAAGGTCATTATACAAGGTGTGAACATAAATAAACTTCTGCAAAAACTCGCAAAACAACTCAACTTGTAAGTGCATTATATTTCATTGATTAGCAAAACAATACAAACCATTGCTCACAATTGAAACAGGTTTGTTTATTAATTATAACATCAACACAATTACGAATGGAAATCAAAGGTTGTGATGAACAGCTTTTGATCTTTTTGCTGGCTTTAGAAGCAAAATCTGTATCAGACTGTCATACATGGAGGGTGTATGTAATTACAAAAAAATGGTGCACAAGTCCAGCTACACATTTTCCCAGTTTCTCCTGCGTGTTATACACCAAAACTAGGTTTTCTGAAATTTTTCTGGTCAACTAAGGGAGCACATTATACACAAGTGCACATTATACATGGACCATTATGGTATATAAATGCATCTAATCACGTCTGACACTTCTCCCATTACATCTAGGATGAGTTTAATAACACAGTGATTTAAGAGCATTAATTTCACCATTTAATTGCTGCATGCAAAAGAATACAGCAGACCCATTTAAAAACCTGAACACACAGGATGTGATAGATAACCCTTATAGTACGATTAACAGTTGTTATAAGGTTATTATTATTGTTGTTATAAAACTTCCAAATTAATTAGTCATCAAAGTATATGATGATAATCATAGAGTCGATGTACAGTTTATTTTATAATATTAGAAAACAGTTGTTAAAAATCAAAAGTTTTAAATCTTGAAACACCAAAAAAATGTATAAACAAAATGGATAAACTAAATGATATTTTATGTGTGTCTGTTCAGAAAATGCAGACTATTTACATACCTTTGTCTGTGTTCCTATAGCTTGCATTTTAGATCCGGCTATATATGTTTTTGTCTTCTGTTTTCTCAGCGCTATTAACTGCTTGGCTAGAATTGTAGCTACCTGAAATTAATATGAATCATGTAAATTAACTGATAATTTGATTTTTATGTTTTTACTTTTTATAATAATTGAGTTCCATATATTATTGAAGTCTAGAGTAAAAGGTATTATCTGATAACATACCTGTTTATTTCCATCTTTAGCAGCTTTTTTTATTTCTAGTTCCTGAAGTTAAATACATTACAATTGAAATAACTGAATATATCCATGGATATTTTAAACCAAAACTACAACATGAACATATTCATCAATTTTTTTCATATAACCTATGTACTACTACCAGAGAACATGTATATATGTTCTCTGCTGCTACTACCACCACTACTACTAGTAGTACTACATTCCTATATATATCAAAATAGTTTGATAACTGGACTTTACTGATAATGAGGAACTGATCAGTGTTATTATATAATACTATAAAAAAGTAATTTTAAGAACAAGATAATTTATGATTATGAAATAACATGTTTGATTTTAGCACAAAAGCCCATTATTCACTGGCCTACACAAGAAATTACACTTCATGTTTGAAAATTAATTTGTGGTAAGACCAAGGCAGGTGGGTGTTACAGATGACAGCAATTAATCGGTTACTTAGAAGTAATGCATTGCTTGGTTTATGGTTAAAACAGGGTATTGCAAAGACATCAAATAGATCTCTTGTGTTGTTGGTACTATGCAAATTACTGTTCTGTAAATGATATCCCAACCATAAGATGATCTCAAACTATTTAATATTTACTAAAAAAACCCTATAAAAGACAGTTTACAATAATGAGAACTTCATTAAATCAATGCAAAAAATGCTTCAGCTGGTCTATAGAAGGGACATGCCGTTTACAGCTATTCTGGCTTAAAACTGGTAGATTTCAAGCTGCTCTATAGGAACTCTGTGGAAAAGGCATTGGCTTACTTGTGACATACAAGTGAACAGGTAAAAATTATACAAGCATTATGTCAGAATGCCAAATAATCAAAAGATCATTAGATTTGATTGGCTCAAGGTCTATATTTAGCATCAGTAATCACTAGCATCATTACAGATCTGGGTCTTTCTCTCTGCCATTTGATTGTCTGAAAGTTAAAATAACTTGACCAAACGGCAATCACTCATCTAAAAACTAAATGTCCAAAGCCTTTTCTGGCTAGGTTCATTTCTATGTTGGATGTCCCGAAATTTTGCAAAAGCTCATTACATATGTTCTTGACCAATTTATGTCTTTGCAATAGGAACCTGGATGGCAACCATAAGATTGGACACGTAATGTTGAGACAAACTCACCAATTTCTTTTCTTCTCTTTCAAGTTGAAGGCGATCTCGTTGCAGATCTCTTTGCCCCTTTCTGATGGTTTTCTCTGTCTCACGCACTTGTTCTACAAAAGAATGTTTTATTTCTTGTTACCAATTACCACCTTAAACGCTGAATGAATATTTGATTATATACTGACTCGTGACACTAACTGTTCACATTTATTTATATAAATTTCAGTTTTAGTCAGTGTCCCGTTGACCAAAAATATAGATACAAAACGTCGAAGACGTATTTGTCTGCATCAGATACATGTTGTACATTACATTTTTATCACTTCATACAAATGCATATCACTTCTAATGGTCACAAAACGACACCTAAGAGTAAGACATCCAGTTTTCAAAAGATTTCCTTTGAGACAACTCTGGATCTACAAACCTGTGGAACAGGAATAACATATACCAGCGTTGACTCACAAATCTGTTTGCTGGACGGGCATAATTTAATTTCTGGCAAAAGCTTGATATAGTCTAAAATACAAATAAATTTCTCTCAAACATGTGAATGCGTGTTTCCATAAAAATATATCTTTTGTCCCTTCTGCCTCTTCCTCTTTGGTGCAAAGCACTGGAACACCTATGAGCATTAACACTAATAAAAATATGGAAATCTTGATTTATGGTCATTAATATAGCAACAGTTCTGCAAAATGAAAAAAAAGGGGCAACTACGAGACACCATATGGAAAGTTCTCATCACATGGCAATAAGTAAATAAACATGTTTAGACATGAATGTGAATCCATTCTGAGGAGTGAAATAAGTTTGATAAAAAGCTCATCTCATGCAGATAAAGAGCTAGAACCATATATACAGTTTTGAATTCTAAATGAAGCTTAGAACTGCTTGACAACTGTAATTTATTTATAGAGCAGTGAATATTAGCTGATAATCATAAACAGTCTTTGTCGCAGTCATTAATATTGTCCGTTTGCACGTCTCAGCATAATTTATACCAAGTAATTTGAAATGCGGGTTATCTTGTTCTATTTCTTCCAGAATAAACCATTTTTCTAATAATTTCACTCTCTTGGAAGAAACATGCTTCATTTTGAAGTAACCCAAACTTGATTTTCCCCATCAGTAAAGTAACCGCATTACCTCTGCCAAATATACTGCCTCTATACTTATTGCAGTCGCATTGGGAATTCATAAGCATTGTGTGTCAGATTCAATCAAATGCTGATTGTAGGCATTAGCAAGGGAACTGTCTTAAATGGGAACAGGACTGTTAGGATTTCAGAACCATCACCATGCATTATTTTTCCACTAGGACATATCACTGAGGGGATGACACTCTATGGAAACGTCCCATAATCACAGCTATGAACCCACAACCTGGAGGTTTGAAGTACAGAGCTTTAGCCACTGTGCTATTGGAGTGTTCTTGTTACGTGGCAACTACTGCACCTGGACTTATTCTAAGGACTTATTGTTTTCTGAGTTATGGTTGAATCTTGCCTACTTCTAATTTGGTTTGGTGAACTCAGCATGCAAAATGTGAACTCAAACAATGTTCGTTCTGTAAACAAAAACTATGTGAACACAACCCACGTCATTATTTTTATAAACAAAAATAATATGCACAAGGTGAAGTAAATTTATAATTTTTTTAACAATCTAAACAGCAAATTAAGATTTGATTGATATACTTTGGATTTATTGTGAATACTCTAGGCAATTAAGCCGATATTTTGAGTCAATACTTCTACCCTTATTTTTTGAGGATCGCTTAATGGCCGCGATGCTATTTCAGTGTCAAGAAATCCAGTCATCAGGAGAAGACATTTCAGGATGTTAGTAGCCATCTCTATAAGCCTATCTTCAGCACAATCTTTCTCTTGAGTATCACCATTGACAATGGCATTGAGGTAGTTTCTGCCATCAGCCATACAAGCCAGTACTATGGTGAATCACTGTTTCTCGTGACAGGTTGTCCTCACAAATGCAGTTATTTGGGTGCTTCTTATTGATGGTTCGATTTCCAGGCATTGCGAAGTACACTGGCGTCCAGGCATGGGGTCAAATACATTTGTGTTTGAAAGTATTTAAATACTTTTTTCAAGTATTTGAGCTTACCATAAAGAAAAGTATTTGATTTTTTAAATCAATAAATAAAACATACACATAGCTAGCTGTGAATTAACAAACAGAATCAAACTTATTTAGTGGGTAGAGTCACACAATAAATGAAGGTTGTGATTGGATTGTTTGTTTGGCTGATTGAGCCAAGGTGCTGTGTAATTAAGTTTGTGATCAATAAATCTACTTGTTAGTAAGTTGTGGCCATTGGCTATGTTTTTAAGGGTGGATTACAATGTGTGAAAACGTGTTCAAATTATACTGAAATTTTTTATCGGTCAATGGCAGAAGTCTGACCGTGTTATAACTGATTTTGTGTTATACCGGACTGCGGTATAACGGGGGCCTACTGTAAATGAAGTTATTATATACTATCATATACCACATCTACATTAACAAAACTACGAAATAAATGACGACATTCTGTATGCAAGGATTGGCATTGGTATGGCTAATGCAGCAAATATTACACAGGATTCACACTATTAGTCAATGAACCAGGAACATCGATTACCATTCAGATATATACACATACCACACTTTGATTAACAGATTAAGACATGCACACACACACACAAAAACATCTGTGATACATACAAAGAGCCTAATTGTGTGCATGTGTATTATTAATGCAAGATATCTTTGAAGATATTGTTACAGGGTTTCCCCTGCTAAACTGCCTTGGCACAAATATGCCGAAATCTCCTTGTTGCTATATCGACGACGCAATGGTTTTATTTTACAATGTTTCATCGTCAGCAAGTGGTATAAATTGATGCCACAACAAAGATACTTAAATTTCTGCAACACGGCACATTTAGCAATGATGTATTTTAAGTTAAGATTCCACATGCACTGCATGTGGATACGGCAAATATGGAAAAGCATGTAAACAGACAAGAACACTTCGATATGCTGTAGAGCCTGCATGGGTTGACCTGTTTGAGTTAAGGCAACCCGCTGACTGTCGGTCGGGTTGAAACCTTTCTTTGGGTCACGGGTTGGGCTTAAGTCTTGTGAGTTGGGTTGCTTGAAAAAATATGGGTTTTAGTTATGTTTAAGTAAAAAATATGCTCATCCGCCCCCCCATCATTCAGCCACCACCAATACTTACATAATACAAACACCATACATTGTCATATAAATACTCCCGCTATTACCACCACACACTGACCAGGAAATGTTTCTGATAATCTGTGAATTGACTGACAAGCTGTCAAGGTCATTAGGTGTTGATAGTATGATCAGGCATATATTAAATAAAGTGATAGATGAGGTTAACAAAGGATCAAAAGTCATGTGTAATTAACCACCCACAAGGCTGACTGTTGAATATGCCTTTAATCATTAATGCCACCCCACCACAACGGAAAGTTTAAACCAGATCCCAAAGTTGGCATAAAAGTGAGATTAGGCTGTACATTAGATATATATATATATATATATATATATATAAACCATCCATCCCTCAAAGAATTGGTCCAGTATGTGTTTATATAGCTAATAACCCATCTTCAGTTTGAACAGTTCAAAAGGAACCTGTTATAATAGCAGTAGGTAGCTAGTGTCTGGGACTCTATAGAGAGGTGCTGTGTTAGTATAGCTGTTAATTAGTAAGTAGTTTGACTGCTTATTCATGTTTACAGGTACTCCTGATCTTTGTATTCAAGTATTATCAAGCAACACATATCTTGTTATATAAGATATGAGAAAAATTAAGTCAGTCGTGAGCTCCGGTGGCCTAGCGGTTAAGCACCAGGCACTTGGTGCCAACGGTCACAGGTTCGAACCCTGCAAGAGATCGAAACTTTTCCAGAGATTAATTTCTCGGCTCACAACATCTTGGGTGCATGACCACGTTAAATGGCGCTGCCGTCTCCACTGAATTATTTAAAATAAAGGGGGATGATGAGGTAAAACACTACGGCAGTGACCACCCTCGGGGTATTTCGGCTCTATCTTTCCATACTGCTCCCCTGTGAGTGGTGGGGGAGGCGGTTTCCCAACCACTCCAACCTAGAGGCTGTACCGAATAAGCAACAGCCTGGATTCTGCAACATGGCACATTTAGCAATGATGTATTTTAAGCTAAGATTCCCTGCACAGGTTGACCTGTTTGGGTTAAGCCAACCCGCTGACTGTCGGTCGGATTGGAACCTTTCTTTGGGTCAGGGGTTGGGCTTAAGTTTTGTGAGTTGGGTTGCTTGAAAAAATATGGGTTTTAGTTATGTTTAAGTAAAAAATATGCTCAACCAGCTCCCCACCCCCTTCATTCAGCCACTGCCAATACTTCCATAATACAAACATCATACATTGTCATATAAATACTCCCGCTATTACCACCACACACTGACCGGGAAATGTTTCTGATAATCTGTGAATTGACTGACAAGCTGTCAAGGTCATTAGGTGTTGATAGTATGATCAGGCATATATTAAATAAAGTGATAGTTGGGGTTAACAAAGAATCAAAAGCCACGTGTAATTAACCACCCACAAGGCTGACTGTTGAATATGCCTTTAATCATTAATGCCACCCCACCACACTGCAAAGTTTAAACCAGATCCCAAAGTTGGCATAAAAGTGAGATTAGGCTGTACATTAGATATAAATATATAAACTATCCACCCCTCACAGAATTGGTCCAGTATGTGTTTATATAGCTAATAATCCATCTCCAGTTTGAACAGTTCAAAAGGAACCTGTTATAATAGCAGTAGGTAGCTAGTGTCTGGGACTCTACAGAGAGGTGCTGTGTTAGTATAGCTGTTAATTAGTAAGTAGTTTGACTGCTTATTCATGTTTACAGGTACTCCTGATCTTTGTATTCAAGTGTTATCAAGCAACACATATCTTGTTATATAAGATATGAGAAAAATTAAGTCAGTCGTGAGCTCCGGTGGCCTAGCAGTTAAGCACCAGGCACTTGGTGCCAATGGTCACAGGTTCGAACCCAGCAAGAGGTCGAAACTTTTCCAGAGATTAATTTCTTGGCTCACAACATCTTGGGTGCATGACGACGTTAAATGGCGCTGCCGTCTCCACTGAATTATTTAAAATAAAAGGGGACGTTAAAAACCCCCTGATGAGGTAAAACACTCCAATGTCTTGAGAGCACAAGAAGTTATTATTTGTATTACATATTGTTTTGCATTTCAGCTTGCTGCTGCTGAGCCATCATATCATGTACCAGATTGGTATCATATTTTTTCCACGCTTATTTTTTCCTTTTCCATATACAGTCAGAATCCATTAACCCGGACATCGTTTATCCAACAAATCCACCATCTGACACATTATTACCTGTGACAGATTTAGCTCTTTAATCTGACAAAATTGTGTTCCGCATTCCGACACTTCATTTGCCAACAGAATGTGACATTTCAATGTAAAATGACCTCGTTAATCAGACAACACAAACATTTTGCCTTGGTTCAGTCATGCAAGACACACCAACATGTTGTTGGTAATGGTTCATTAACCTGCCCACCCGTGATAATTGCTATATCTTAACCAGTTACAATCATCCTTGACCATACTCACTGACAGACAATGCTTCCATTGCCTATCTCATATCCAATCATAACCATTCATGGCTAATTACAAACACAAATGTGTGATCTTTCCAATGAGCAGATCATGAGTTAATCTGATGGAGTAAGTGACACAAGTATTTCTTTATAATGTCTGTAATTAACAAACATCAAAATTATCAATGGCTTCAATGCCATTCCATATCATTGCGCACAGTTATTGAATATTGGCTTAGATACAGAGGTAAAAGTTACTTGGTAGCAATGGCTGTGACCAATAGGCGACAGCCAGGGGTCTCTACCCCAAACTTCAACAAGACAAGACTTGGCAGCAGATTCACTTCTATGGGTGTCGAAATAATAACAGAGCAACATATCAAGTCCAGTGAGAAAACACTGTCGTGTTGATATTTCTGCTGCCCAGAAGCATGAATTATATTCGTACATATGATGGCATATCTCTACAGTCTAAAATGTGTGACACAGACTACCGGTATGTCATGGACTTGATATTCCAACATTCTCGTTTATTCAACATATTTTCATGTGACAAACCTTATAGGATTAACGGATTCTGACTGTAATTGCATTATTCACACACAAACTGGATCATGCAGATATAAATCATCACACAATTCTCTATCAAATCAATGCATTATTATAGTAGACCAGTAATTACCAGTCATGGGACCAGCGATCCTGAGGGGGTTCATAACTAATTTTAGTGAATAATAAAAGCCATGCCTGCATGACATCACTGAGCTGAAATACAAGTTCCTTTCCTCTCCACCATGGCAACTGGCCTGTATCCAGGACAGTGAGTTGTGTCAGTTCATTGGTAAGTTTAGGTTCCCATAGAACAAGCAATACCCAATGTTGATTGGCTTTTGTGTGTGTTCTCTACCCAAATACAAGGGACTGGTTTTTAGTCATTGTTATCAAAACAATGAAAAATTTATATTAAAGCGCCATTTGAAGACTAACTATTAATTAAAAATTTTGAAGTTCATACTTTTTGGTCATAAATATACCGCAGGTACCGACCATTAAGCCGATACTTTGTGTCAACATTTTGACTCTCATTTTTTTTTGGGGGGGGGGTTGACAGCTTAATGGCCAGTCCTATTTCAGTGTCAAGAAATCAAGTCATCGGGGGGAAAAATTTCAGCGTGTGAGCAGCAGTCTAGACTCTAGTCTAGATCTGTAAATAGTAAATCATCTAGTAGATGCAAACAGACACGATCAATCATCATTTTGATTTAAACTCACGCAGTGATGGAGTGAAAATAAAAGTGAAATAAGGTCATGATAACTACGCATAGCTTTATAATGAACATCACTATTTATATGTAGAATTATCTGACTTTTGTAATTATGGATAAATGTTGTTGGACTCAGTAGCACATTTCACGACTTTCAATTCGAAGGCAGCATCTGTAACAAGACAGCTTGTACCCAAGAGCATCGTATTTCATTCATTTTGCAGCATAGATATTAGGGTGCACCCATATACATATTTTGTCTGGGCATATTTATACTAATAATGGGATAATTACTGATTAATTAATTAATTTTCAATAGAGAGTTAGTTACTAACTCACAGCATATACTGTTAATTCACATTGTCTCGGTTATTGCCGTGTTAGTGACCAAAACGTACCATCAAAGGCTCAGTCTATTATTATATTATATTATCAAAGGCTCAGCCTCAGTAGTCTCAATAAGTCTAATTATTTCTAAGCCAATGACTTCATATGCGGTTCATTGAATGTTTAATCATGCCGTTAATTAAGTTTGAGGTCCTACGTATGCGCTAACAGTTTGTGTAAACGATCGTTATAATCTGCCTTGATCTATTGACCGTATACAAAACACATTGGATCGAATAACGAATTATGAAAACAAAACTATTTCCTGCATTCAAAACATCACCTGGAAATACTGCAGGGAAAAGTTCATATTTTTAGGTCAGCTTAATGGCCTGTACTACCAAAAATCGTGATATTTTAGGTCTAAAAAATGACCTTGGCTTAATGTCCGGGACCTACATTATGTTGTATGATAATCTGATATGTAAAATCAGCAATTCTCCCACCCACAGCACCACTTAAGATATTATTTTGACAAGTTTGGTTATTATGGTGTTTTTTTAAAAACTAAATGAATAAATTTATAGTGTGTTTTGCAAAAGTGTGACACTATTTCGAGTTGGCAGGATGTTTCTCATGTATACTGTTCTCCACATAATCGCATGTACATAGGTAGTGCCATTTATTACATGTAGATGAAACAAATAATAACTTTCTCACCAAGTTCACTGGTGGGGTCCATTCAAGATTTTAAGCCTGCTGGTTCTATTCTAAGGAACCTGTCCCAAGTGATTTATGCCACTCTCTCTGCACCCCCCCCCCACACCACATTTCATACAGTGATATTGCTATGCTATGGGTGACCTAGATAACCCACATTATCTCCCAAAGTACTGTGAATTCAGCAGTGAAACTGAAAGCAGCTTAAAACATAGAACAATATTTGTAAGAAAAGCATTCAATTACCAGGTCTCAAGTTGGCTGAAGACTTCTTATTTCCCTGGCCCCTGATAAAGAAATTTATCACTTCATGTTTACATTTACAATTATAACTGTGTGTGAAACTGGATGTTTTTCCCCTTGTGCACACTCCAGCTCTCATGTGGATACATTCACCAAACAAGATAATGCAACAGTGAAGACTTTGTACACCTCTCTTGTTAGGCCACATCTTGAGTATGGGAACACTGCCTGGTGCCCAGTATTAAAAAAAGACTGTGAACTGTTGGAGAATGCCCAACGTCGAGCAACAAAACTAGCCCCGGCATTGAGGGACCTGTCTTATGTTGAGAGAATTACTGTCCTAGATCTACCCAGCCTCTACTATAGACGAGCTAGAGGTGACATGATAGAGACATATAAACACATGACTGGAATATACGCAGTAGATGCTGAGTAGATCAAACCAGATACATCATTCACTAGGGGTCACAGTTTCAAGTTAAAGAAAGATCAATGAAAAATATCAGGCAACAGGATTTTAAACTCATGGAATATGTTGCCTACTGAAGTGGTTAGTGCACTCTCATTAAATGCATTTAAAAACAGACTGGATAGTCACTGGCAGCAGTATAAATATAGCTAACACTCAGTACATGATGCGTATAATTTGAACAAGTCAAATTTAGAAAGGCCTGGACCTGATATAGGCTATGTAGCCTAACTAAAATCAGTACTGGATGAGTATGAGAATATGAGTATGTCATGCACCTATCTGTGCTGTTTTCTTTGCTTGTTATGTTTTTTTTAATTGCATACATTTATATGCAGTACCAATCAGTAACAAATTATTTTGTTCCATTTCCAACAGAGAAAGATGTAATTTGGACTATGTATAGAAGCAATAAGTCGGACCCCCATGACTGACTTCGCACCTTGCCCGTACTGCTTCATGCTTCTTTTTAACCATTTGGTTGTTTAGAATACACAGTGGACACTTACCATTTGTGTAGGGCGATTGCTACTATTGGTTCAAGACAATATTTCATGAATTGTTATACAAAAACAATTGATATGCCCATTTCTTGTATGTCACACTACTACTATGACTATGAGTCTATGATGAGGGTAGACTAGATTCTATGTGTCATACAAGAACAGATTTACGGCAATATTTCTACTGTGAGAACTGAGATGGTTTTATCTCAACAGAAAGTGACACTCACACTGACTGAGTCACGTGACTACACATTAGTGAGTGACTGAAACATTAGATATAGATCTAATAATTATTTAAATCTCTAGATTAAATATAGTTTTAGATTTAAGGCATATGATAATCATATGTCATTATGTTTAACTTATGACTAAGCCTTTAAAAGTTTAACTTTTTAATTAATTTAAGGGGTAGACTAGATCTACTCATCTACTGATCTAGAGTCTAGAATCTAGATTTAACGACTGCGCCTGAGCGGCTGTGAGGCGAAACAACGTTTCTATAGAGATCTGGTATTTGACAACGACAATGTAAAATATACCATCACCAACATCTGGATACTAACGTTTAGGGTCCGGTTTTCGAAAAAATATAGACATGATGACTTCTAAAATCCGACGAAGATATACTCAACAACTGAACAAGAAGCATGAAATAATATCATATGATGTTTACAGCGGAAGTTAACCTATGATTCATGAAATCGGTCGAGTTCGCTCCAGTTAATTCGTAATCATGTTTATTCGTGCTCTAAACTTATCGTAACCATTCTATTGGTAACTTAAGTTCAAAAAGAATTCTACAATACTTGAATTTGGACTACACCGCGTTATTAATTCCATCTAAATAGACTGTATGATACAAATCATTAACGGAACTTGATATTTCTGTAGCTATTGTAAAAATATTATGGGATAAATATTAATTACACCCCAACTAAACATATGCACATACACTAGATATATATCTACTTGCGTTCACGAACTATCTTAAGATTAATTAAGTTAATTTCAATACATTGAAACTATAAACAAGTCTACATATTGTGAATTGATTGTTATATATTGTGATGTTTTAATTGATATTTGATATTATACATAGTTGCCAAGATATTAAATAGTATGTTGATTTATACCATTGAGGTATTAATTAGCTAACAAAGGTGCTTGCATGGTGTATTGATATGCTAGTGATATTTGTTTAATCATTGCATGCTGTATATTGCATGGGATCAGTAACTTCTAACATGAGTCACGTATAGCTTGATACTCATAGAAGATCTTATGATTATGACATGGGCTGTGGTCTCATGGGTGTAGTATGGGAATATTTACCAATGGTTATGGTCAGGGACTTCTTAACGCGTAAGAGCATAGGGGCCCCATGCTAATTTATATATGTTGTAACTCGCTGTCAATAAATAAATACTAGTCTATACTAAAACAGTCACACTTAAACACTGATTTAGTTGGAAGTACAAATACAATAAATATATGTTTAATTTCATCGATCATTTACATTTTTATTCGCGTCAGTGATTGTGTATATAGGGACCCCAGTACACTGCTTTGCCCGGGGGCCTGTAATGTTAAAACGGCTCTGGTTATGGTCATATTGTGCGGGAAGTCGGAGGTTCGAATCCCGGTCGTGGGAGAATAGTACATGTAGGTGGAGTTTTTCATCCAATCAGGCAACGGACAAGATTTTCTCCGTCTAATATGTCATCTATTGTAAATTCTACATTTGTTTAGAATTAGGCTTCGTGGTGAGCTGTAAATTATAGACCATATGCGTCTCCGCCATTTGAGGTTGCTAGCCACGTAAAATAACTGACATTTCGGCCATTAATTATTATTGTTATTAATTAATTAATTAATTAATCTGTTTACTGAAATAACTGAACTTGTGAGTACACATTTCTATAAATTGCTTGGTGTTTGTACTCATTCACTGTTTTGTCAAAAGTACCAGAAAAAGTTGTCCATAAAAGACTTTTAGCATGTTTGTCAATAAGTCACTTGAAATTGGAATAGTTGCAAAATCTATCAAAGTTGCTGAAGTAGTGCCCATCTATAAACAAAAAGTTAAAAATCAATTCTGTAACTATAGGCGTATATCGTTATTACCGGTTTTATCAAAATACTAGAAAATGTTGTGCATAAAAGACATTATTCATTCTTGGAAACACACAATTTACTGTACAAGGGTCAGTATGGCTTTAGAAACCGTCACTCAATAGCCCAAGCAACGACTGATTTTGTAATTGATAACATCAAAGCCAGATAATACAATCAACACACACTTGCAACATATCTAGAATTGTCAAAGGCCTTTGATGCAATCGATTATAAAATATTAATTAATAAATTGGAATATTATGGGGTGTGGAAACACTCACTGGACTGGTTCAAAAGTTATTTGACTAATCGAACTCAATATGTACAATACAAAGGTTTATTTTCTGATAATCAATGTATCACATGCGCGGTACAACAGAGGTCCGTTTTGGGACCCCTACTTTTCATAATTTACACAAATGACTTGCCACTTTCTCTTACAGATACTTAAGCCATATTGTTTGCTGATGACATCACTCAGTATGCATCTTCAAAACAACCTGATGAACTTTATCACAAAATTAATAATTATTTGGAATGCCTATTTGACTGGTTCAAGGCTAATAAATTGCCACTAAATATTGCTTGGATTTGGATTTGCAAGAAAACAGTTTGGGGCGATGTATAGATTAAAATACTAACACAGGGGCAAAGGGAGAATACTAGTTGATCATTTATGGATGATGGTGTGAATAAATGTCAATTGAAATGGGCTTACAAATGTAGGTGCGACGATGTCAAGAAAAAAGTGAAATAGCCCTAAGCTTATTTTCACCTTGATTTAATTATTATAAGTAAGCTTACATCTTATTTATATTAGTTTAATTAGATTATCGTATCTTGATACTTTGCTCTTGATCAGAGATTTAAAATCCAAAATTAAATAAAGAAAACTCCCCCAGCTAAACAAAATAAGCTTACAGTTATAGGACTTTATAAAATGAGTTAGCAAGTTCCCAATACCTAAACAGTTCTGCCCCCATCTAATAAAAGTTCATGAGACCATTTCAGATGCAATATTTTTGGGTGATATCTAATTCCGGAAACTCTGAATGCTGTGAATCATGAATCATTAATATTGGTAGATCAGGAATATCTATGGTTATTTCATCAGTGTCATTCACCACCAGCCTGGAATAAACTGTTTTCTGTGAGGGAAATGTTTTTCTTTTCCTTTTGGTGGTACCTTTTCGTTCTTTTTGGGTTGTCTAATTCTGAAATATTGATGTAGCATGTTGCCGATAGACTGACGTGCATGAGTGTGAGATTTAAATTTCCCGGCTAAATACCAGAGCCATGTCTACAAACAATATTGCTGATTGGTTCAAAGGGGAGATTCCATTGATATTGGGCCAATCACCACCGTCTTACAAACGCTTCAGCTGTCAACAAGAACACGTAAAACATAAACAGAATGGTCTCCGCGCATGCGTGATGATCGAGGCTCAAGTTCATTTACGTCTACACTTGCAGCAAAAGCGTTGTTGAAAATGACATAAAAACTAAGTTTGTTCATTGAAGAAATTATTGTTTCTTATTATTTTTGCTGTTTTGTTTTGGTACAATTGATTGAATAACAGAAGAACCACCGGTCCGGCAACTATAGAAAGATGCACAACCGGGTTATGAAGTGTCGGCTGCCAAGCCGGCTCTTATTTTCAACACTGCACACAATCATAAACAAGAATAAAACATTTACATGTATACCGGTCTAATTTTTTTTTTTTTTTTTTTTATATATATATATATATATATATATATATATATATATATATATATATATATTGGGACCGAGCCTAGTGTTGTGATTATCTAGGTCAAACTACTCATCAAAATGGTGTCCATGCACCGATATAAATATATTGTCTGCCAAAATTTGCATATTGCTCACAGAATTTTGAGGTATCAAAGCCGGCAAAAGGTTGATCCAGCAGAAAATCTAACCATCTTAAACAAAGTTTGCCGATCATTTGTCAACCATTTCTTAACTTTACCAAACAAAACATTTGATTAGAATTCAACGGATTTTTTCACAATTTGTTTTAGTCGCATTGTATTTTCTTGGTCTGTGTGGAAGATAAATTATCCCCTTGTACTATTATGCATTCGCTTTATTATTTTACACTATATTTTCTTTTCCTCCTTTCTTTCATCTGATCCACTATTCTGATTTGAGACATTTCTGCTTCTGTTTTCTATGCAGGGTATTAAACAAATACTTAAATATGCCAGTTTAGTATAAAGCTGCTACTTAACATTAATGATATTAATGCTTGTGCATCCACCTGGTAATATTAAAAATTATCCTACAAACTCAAAGAAGGAGAAATAGGTACTTTTGGCAACATTAAAATTCACTCTAAATATATTGGAATAATAATGTTAATGTTTATAGTATATTGCTAATCAAGAATTACAGATCATTTTTCTGTTTCTTTGATAAACCAACATGAAATCGAAATATAACATCCAAACATATTTAATGTTCCTGTTTCTCGACTAGCCGTGCATTGTCGTGCAGTATCTTAATTCGGCAGTCCTAGTCCAGAAGACTATAATTGGTCCCTGGTGGACAAGTTATACTGACAGCTGTATAATGCCATTAAAAGTAGAAAACATAATTTTGCCAACGATGTCACCCGAAGAATTAAGAGAATACTGGAACAGACAGCAAAAATATAAATAAATAAGCCATACAGTGGAGTAGCATGGGTTTTGGTCAGCCCCCTTGCGGTAGCCAAATCACGTGACACACCTTCGAAGGCAACGAATCCATCTATATACCAGGAGACAGCGACATTACAAATAGCGGCAACATTAAAATTCACCCATTTGGGAAAGCAACCGTTACCAAAATATTCCTCAAAATCGCAGGAAAATAATACAATTATAATACTGCCGCCCAACCCCCAATGTGGCCTCCCTGTGTGCCGGCCACACGTGCTACGCCACTGAAGCCATGCGTATATTAATTATTAAAAGATGGATAAAGAGATGGACAAGCCTTTTCATTCATAACCAGCTTTATGTATTACCGCGAACACGCACACATATCTCAGTGAGAACGGCTCAACACTGTATGTCAACATAGTCTTAACAAAAATTTAATTATATTTACTGTATTTTACAGGGGGGGGGGGGGTTCTCCCCACAACAGATTTAATAGATTGGTAGTTAATTTTACTCCAGTGTATAGTACTTAAGCTTATTTATGGTAAATCTAAGACCAAACCTGTACATATTTCTATCCCAGTTTGACAATATAATTCTGATAAATCAGTCGACTTGTTATAAATAAAATATTAATCTGTATTGATTAGAATGTTAGATTTAGAGTAAACAACAACAACAACAACAAAACACCAGACACCAGAACGATCTGTTTTGTCGTTAATGTAGCTACTTTATAGCAATAAAAATGTCAAAGAGAGATTGATGTAATGATTTAGTAAAATAAAATTAAAAAAATTAACGATACCATTTAATTAGTTCACGAATAATAAAACAGCTTGGTGTTAGTGAGATGTTTACTCCAACCTTCTATAAGCACACATCTAACTCAAACCATCGGTAGAAAAACCAATCTAAATTATACCCGAAGACTTTCAAAATTTACAGCATATTATACACGTATATTCACAATATGGATCAAAATTCATAATGTTAAGAAGCAAAACTTTAAATGATGTAAGCTGATCGTTTTATAAAATACTCAGTCATCGATTTGAGATTTAATTTATTCGAAGTAATCCTAATCTAAATAGCCTATCCCTGGATAATCAACCTGGAACACGTTTAAGCTCTTGTCTGTGTAGAATCAATAATACATACTGATAGACATTACAACTGGAGCAAAATATGATGAAAATTAATTTATGACATGAGATACAAGAGGAGACCTTCACAGGAAAATATAAAACAAACGTGAATAAGTTAAATATTCTAGTAAATCATACATGGGTCCAGTTTCTTAGAAATAACGTTTTCCAGTATTTGAAATATCTTACTGCTTAATTGAATGACCTTGGCATTCGAATTATCGAATTATCTTCTAAGACAGTTGAGCCACAGTTGGCCTATTATTGTGAGTCTTAAAAGGGGGATTTATCTTTCAGCTATCTATTCAAATGAGCGTGTGACGACTGGTTTATGTTGGGCTCTGACTACGTTTGACATCTGACAACAATTTCCAGCGTTCTTCCAATTCCATATTCGGATGTCCACTTCAATTTCCTTTATGCTTATCCTTCCTAAGTTTCCACTGCATCTGATCATTTGTTGATGACATTTTCATTGTACCATGACTGTGAATTTTCCCAACCCCTGTACTAGGTACGCTACTGAGATCGTTTCTTTTCGAGGATATCAGACTCCCGGTTTTGAGCTACATCTTCCGATCTCCCGGTGGGAACCGGAAATTTCCCGTTTTTAATGATTAACAGAGGATGGGAACTATACACTAACCGTAAATAGTGGAAATCTTTCAGCAAATTATTTTATATTGCACGGAGACTGAGACTAGTATTTCAGCTGAAGGATTGTATCTTTCTAAAGGATTTAACACAATACTTATCAGGATATATATAACCCAATGATTGACTAGACCGATCTTTCCAGACGAATGACACAGCTAAGCCTTCGTAATTCATGTTGACTCGTAGGGGAGGTTTTAGCATAGGTTTCAAACTATTTAAAAATATTTTAAAATTAAACTTTTAACTGAATGTAAACTGATTTTAATAAAGATTTAAAATAAGTTTAATGTAGATTTAAAGGGCAAGTTTTGGGAATATTATATTTACTTGTACCTGAGAACCAATCATATATGTATCACCTGTATATTATTAAATTAGACATGCTATTACTCCCTTGATTCAGAAAATAAAACAGTTCATGCACTTTCAATACGATATCATCATGCATAAATACCAATGTTACAGTAATAGGAATCACCCATTGAATTATAATCTATGTGATCATTGATTTTAGCCATTAACGTCGTCATGTCAGATGGCAAAGGTTCTAAATAAAAAGTTTGAACTCGACAGCCATGCAAATCTCGCTGAAAGTTACTTAGTTTAGTGGCATATATCTATTGTATGACGTCTATGCCATTCTAATCAGGTCAATATATGAACAATAAAGCTCTAACCCCAACAAAATTACAACAAACGTTTATTTTTTATTATGAAATCAGCTTATGAAGGATCTTGAAACCAGAAATCGGCCAGTATTCAGAAAATTTCAGGATGGATTCCATGTGATTCGCAGAACAGATCAATTATTGGCAGGACTTGGTGCAGATCTTGTAATAGAACAGACGCTAATTAGGTCACTGAAGTCAACCGGTGATCTAACCAGAGGCAGTGGTATGACCGAAGAACAGCGCAGCCTGTGGACAGTGTCATCATCACCAGTATGTTCTGAGTACGACACTGATCTGCAGGACTTTAACCGCCACGCGTTCACCACAAGCGTGCAGCACAAAAAGGTAACAAGCAAGAATGAAGAGGGACCAGACGGACTTGGCAACACTTGGAGAAAAGCTGGAGTGATGCAATCCATTTCCGGCAGGTGATCCTAGTTTGTGTAACATTATCACAGGAGTAGTGGCTGATAACAACGTCAATGTTGATGAGTTTTGTACAGTGGGACAGAACATTATTGACAAACTTGTTGGGCAACTAGTGTTTACTTACTCATTTAAAAGAAAGTACAAAGCAAAAACACTAGGTGACGCATAAACAGTCAAAGTTACACAAGAGAAATCGATAGATCCCGCGCTGTTATTCCAGAGACTAATTGTAATTTCTAATGCTGGAGACCTCTCTTTGGAAGATGTCCTTAAATATGAATTGAGCCCATTCCCCCCCAGCTCTTTTTGAACCAAACTACGTATTCCGGAAACCAGAAAACCACCACAATTGTAGAGAGCTGTTGGGGGAGATGCTGATTGTGAAATTATGCATGCTGCCATTGCAGCTTCGGAATATGGATCAACAACGCTTATTGGTGAAGATACTGATTTGTTAGTGCTCCTTCTCTACTACATGAATCCTGACAACAAGAGTTTGCTCGTTCGCTCTGACAAAAAATCCACAAACCAGATCCGAGTTTATGACATCAGTAAACTAAAACTCACTTGCTGTTCATTCATCCTTTCACAGGATGTGACACAACCTTTTGGTGTCGGGAAAAAGTCTTTGTTTCAGAAATTTGTCAAAGGTGACAAAAATATAGAATCATGTGCACTTTGCTTTACTAACCCTGGCGAAACAATAGAACAGAATGGATACAAAGCCATGGTATTGCTATTCAGTGGAAAACCAACGGATAACCTAGCCAGTTTGAGGCATAGTGTACTTAAAAAAGAAGATTGTTTCTGCAACAAGCTTTGTGACTCGAGAATACCCCCCCTACTGCGTCGGCAACAACATTCCACTCATTGAGATGTTAATACCAAGTCATGACATGGTTGGGTTACGAGACCAATCTGAATGCACCAGACTGAGGTTGGAAATGCGAGAATAACCGTTTCCAGCCAGTGATGTGTGCCTAGACAGAGACAGTCTATTGAAAGTTGTTCATTGCAATTTGTAAACTGCGTGTACCCCAAGACGTTGTACTTGTCGAGGATATTGGTTACCCTGCACGTCAGCTTGTGGACAGTGTCAAGTTAAATCATATGCAAAACCCGTTCAACCCATCACCAGACATGGATTCTGACCTCATGACACTGATAACTGTGATATATAAATACAATACCGGTATGGTATTCTATCATTGCATTGTAGAAAGATCTGAATAAAGATATTTCATATGTGTATTATTGACAACTTTGCAAACAAAAATTGATTTAAAATCTAAATTAGTTACACATGACAGCTAGACGTCATAGGACATTGTAAATATACTTATTAGGTATTTTGGTATTATGTTTCTATATGTTGGTAATACATTTATGGAGTGTAAATTGAAGCATACAAATGTTTTCTGTACATTAAAGGTTTTGGGGCCGCCATTTTGAAATTATGCAAATTAACCCCTTTCATGGGTTCCGATTTTGGGAGACTTTTTCTGGTATTGTCCACCGAACCACTTAAAACCAAAAACTTTTTATTGCATTTTTTTTGGGTCGAATCATATATTGACCTGACTATTCCTATTAAATGCCAAATTATGATCTGGAGATGATGATGATTGATGTTTTGCGACCACTTTTGTGCACAAGGTAGCCTAAATGGGTGAAGTCAAAGACGAAACACCCTTCAGATATGCCCATGACAAGATTCGAACACGGGTGGTAGTGATCTGTGGTCCAACACGCTACCGCTAGACCACGGAGGCGCCCCATATATGTTCTGGATATCACATATCCTTAATCGACTATAAATAAAATCCAAATATAGCTGGTAAATAGCCTAAGTACAGCTTTTCAGTATTACATTTATCGCCGAGTACACGCATAAATCGCCATGCAACTCAGTGATTCTTAGACTTTTAACCAGAAACCGTACTGTGAAATTCAGCCGCATGGTGGCGCCAGGGGAATCGATCTATTGCGTGTTTTTCTGAGTCAACAGAAACTGTCGGGCTATGCATTTTTAGCCGGACAGGAACTATGTGAAAGAACACCGGTGATAGTCATGTGTAGACCCCTGCTTGTGTGACTTTGTCACATTTTGCTAGATCTGTGTTATAATAGTATATGTAAAGATAATATACTTTACACGTGTTTAACATGTGTTTTTTTTTAATATTATGTTTTTGCTACATCTGCGTTGACATATACTTTATTATCATATTTTATTTAGTGCATTAGTTTTTATAAAGTGCAACAATTTGAGATTGTGTGATTAATATGTTTTTATGTTATTTTTCCTAGATCTGTATTGATATATACTTTATTATCCTCTGCTTTAATCAGTGCATTAGTCTTTATAAAGTGCAATAAATAGAACATGGACATTTTGTACTTCATCTGGTGGCAGGTATTGGTTGGTTATAATAAGACTTTATTGTTATGGTCTAAGAAGTGTTTTCTTTTCTGTTACCATAGTAATTATTATAATATTCCGATTTACGTGTAAAAGCCTGATTTTCTGAGACCCTCCGATTTACGTATAAATCTACTGTTTTGGCATTTCTAAAACTTAACATGTTTGGGATATTGGCGCTATGGAAGTTTGTAATTATTATTATTACAATAAGTATATTCTATCTGACCGGTGCTTGTCCACTCTAGATTTAAAGCTATTCACTGATGGCGCTGATACTACACTTTTAGGGAGAGTTTCAACCAGCCACCACTTTGTTTGGCATCTGTACTTGGCCAGCTTTAGTGTACATTGAATATGTCCCCTGTTGTTTCCATTTTAAGCAGTAATTAACCATCTAGCTATTTTCCATGCAGTGATATACTTGTACGTCTCAATCGTGTCACCTCGTTGTCGTCTGTAGTACAGATATGGTAACTTTAGACGAGCTTCATATGACAGCTTATTAGTTACTGGAATCGACTTCATTGCTCTCCTTTGGGTATTATATATACATGCAGTGTGTATGTTTTTCCTATATCGGTGGTTCCATACCGTATTGCCATATTCCATAGAAGTGGACGAATTTCTTATCCCGATGGCTGGTTGGGTATTTGGCCCATATAACCATATAAGGGTCTAGAATAATGCAAATCGAATTTTAATTAGTAAACATCATAGTTCCAACCATGCAATGTCATATTCATCGTCCTTCACAACTCTTTTGTTAGAATGTTTTGCGAACTCAGACAAACATACATACGAATGTGTGTGTTCATTAAAAAGAACATTTCCTGAGAGCTACAAGAGCTCAAATAACAGGGCAATACGAGTTACACACCATAAAGTCATGTCATCCGGCGAATATATATTTTGGTAAAACACAGGCACACAGTCACTTTTATTTGTATAAATGTTGAATATCTCATTGTCTATCAACTGGAAGGATCGTCATACCAGGGCAGTAATCTGTTTTGCCTTAGGGGTGTCTTGTTTATGTCTTCCCCGAACAATAGATCACCATATATGTGGTATAGAAGTAATAAGATTGTTTATGCTGTTTCTGTTAACAATTTGAGTGAATGTTATCTGGTCCGGGTGATTTTGCTACATTGAATCATGTCAGTTTGTCCTTGACGTTCTAGAGGGTAACATATACATGCGTGAGTGATGTTATTTTTGGGGATATTTTCACACTACTAGTAGTATATTATTGCTGTTGTATATATTTATTAGGCAGTACGCCCTTAATTATGGTACAACATTACAACATCACGGTGTGTATATTCCTATTAATTCTACAGTTGCAGATTATTATTTGATTCATCAGGCGACTTAAGGGTTTCTTTATCATCCACAGTGAATACACCAACGAAGAATTTCCTCAGCGCATCTGCATATGCCTTCTCTCGGTCTATCGATCACTGAATAGCTCAGATATTCCATCATTTATTTTAGTTTTGCTGGAAATGTACATATAGGATTGCATTTGGCTTCCCTTGATACCTTGATACCGGATATACAGAATATATGGAGACGTTGCCTAATTTTTTCCTATTAAACCACTGACATATATTTATAACATTTTTTATACTTAGGCAAGGTCAGTCGAGTAAGCGTGAACATACGAAATGTCAATAATGCTTTTATATGACATTTGTAAATATATGACAAGAATAATAAAACACGATGAAATATAATGACAGCATAAATCAAATAAACAAAAACAATGTCTGCTTAATCACTGACGAAGTAAACACATTTAAAGCATACACCAATAAGGAAAATAGTCCAACGCAGAAGACACAAGCTAATAAGGATGACACCCCAAACATCTATCGTAATCACATTGTACATAACTCTGATATTTATTCAAAATGTAATCTTCTATCTGGCATTTAAAATATCCTCGAGTTAAAGTATCAGACTTAATTATACTTTTCTAGGCATGTGGTTAGAAATATAGAGGTAGCTTTCGAGCAAAAGCTGAATGACACCGAGGAGTATAAAATAATGTGGATTGTCTCGTTGCTCGACCATTTGGGCTGTCACAGTTTAAGCTGAATATTCCATTGAATGATGACGGGGCTCTGATGGATAGGTAGTCGTACATAAACTTAAGTGATTGGTAGATAAATAATTCAGTAATTTTTAGTATTCCTGATCACTTGAATCGTGGGTGAGTGCGACCATTATATGGTGCATTATGTATTAGCCGAATTGCCCGTTTCTGCAATGAAAATAATGATTTTAAATTTGAATTTCCCCAAGCTATTATGCCGTAAGTAAAATGGGAATGTACCAATGCGTAATATAGTGTTTGCAGACAGTCAGAGGGCAACGCACGCATCACTTGCCATAGGGAAAATAGAGCATAAGAGACTTTTCTAAAATTAGTTTTCAAGTTAAATGTTCATCTAAATGTATGCCAACATATTCAATAGACTTTTCATTGCGATCATTCCCAATGCGATTTAACTGTGTGCCATTTATTGAGATATTTAATGTAGTCAAGTCAGGTTTCATGTGAGATGGCCGAATGACTATGCATTTTGTTTTACTTTCATTGAGACGTAGTTTGTTGGCACATAACCAAGTAAATAGTTAATTGTTCATTTGCAATGAAAAATAAAGCATTAATGTTTGAATGCGATACATATAAAGTTGCGTCATCAGCAAAAGATAGAATGTTACATCGACACTAATTTCCGATGTCATTTACATAAATTAAATATAATAATGGTGCTGGTATCGAACCTTGGAAGACGCCAAAACAAATAGGGAGACTGGACGACATATTTCCATCTATTTCAACAAACTGCAACCTATTTGATAAATAACCTTTGAACCATTCATTGACTGTTCCCCTTATTCCATATATGTGTAATTTGTTTAGCAATATATAGTGACTTATGGCATCAAAGGCCTTTGATAGATCACAGAGGGACGCGATAGTGTATTCAGATGGCGATTTAGATGCAGCTTCTGCACAATGATTGAGTAGATGAATGATCGGATGAATAGTGGGATGATTCCGGCGAAAGCCATATTGGTGTCCCTATAAAATATTATTTATATTTAAGAATCCCATTAATTGATTATACATGGCTTTCTCCAATATCTTTGAGAATGCTGACAATAAACTAATTGGTCTATAATTTGTTTTAATCGATTGATCCGAAGATTTGTATATTGGCACCACTTTTGCAGTTTTCATTTGATCTGTTTGTAATAATTGGTTAATGATGGTGGTGATAGGATTAATAATGTTTGTGATTGTTGCCTTCATTAACTTAGATGATATTCCATCTTGTCCAGAGCTAGATTTAGGCTTAAGTTTATTTACAATGCTTATAATATCTTCTGACGCCACATATTGAATGAACATTTTATTAATTTGTGAACGGGGCATGAATGATATAAAACATTTATTTGTCGTTGGAACATTATGACTCGTACGAACGCCTATGTTAGCAAAATATATATTAAAGCTTTCAGCTATTTCACGTTTATCAGTGACAGGAACATTATTCATGATAAATTCATTGGGAAAAGCAGTCTTATTGTTCATTTTGCCCATTGCTTGTTTTAATATTGACCAATATTTAGTTATGTCGTGCTTATTGTCTTCGAGTATTTGCTTGTAATATAATATTTTCGTTTTAATGTATTGAATGTATTATTAAAGTTTCTGTATTTCTGTATGTTTTCATTAGTAGGTTTCTTTAATTTCTTGGTGAATAATTTGGCTTTTGTGCGCGATGAGGTTAACAGTCTAGCAGTGAACTATAAGGTTCTCGCTTCATGGAATTTGAAGATCTCGAGTCGCGTAAGGGAACTGATTTGTTAAATAACGTAGTATATAGGTTTAGGACTTCATTATAAGCAAAATTTGGGCATTCAATGTCATTAATGAACTGAAAGTTTACCGTATCTAGTTTAGCTTTAAATATCTGGATGTTTGCTTGTGAACGTGACCTTGTTTTCGCTATGGATGCCCGATGATGTTATTTTTTTGCTTTGAGTGATAAGAAATGTTCCAAAATGATCGGCGACGTCAGTAATAATGATACCTGAATTATGGGTGGATGATATGTCATTGGTGTATATGTGATCTATCAAAGTTGCCGTTGATGAACATATTCTAGTTGGTTTTGTAATAACTGGCAAATATTTGATCAAGATATTCATTAGTTTTGCTATGATTGTCACATTTCAATAAATCGATATTCATATCACCCATGAATATACATGACTTGTTTTCGTGCTTGATAGTATCCATAATATCTTGTATTGTGCGAGAAAAATGTCAAGATCAGCGTGCGCCCCACTGTTTGGTCTAGATCTATAGATAACACTTATTACAAGATTTTCCGGTGTGTATTTTTTATTTCAATAAAACCTGATTCAAAAGTATGAGGAATAAATACACTGACATCGTCTCTAATGTTTTATATCGGATTATCTTTTATGAAGAGACCTACACCACCTCTGGGCCCGTCCTCTTGATCAGTTGATGTGAAATAATATTGGCATATCCATAATGCAGTTAATTGAAGACGTGCATAATTTTTGCACTGATAAATTTCACTGATGCCTATGGCCTCAAAACAAAAGGATCTGTACCATGATTTAATCAATCTAAAACGGGATTCTACTATTTTAAAACGAAAATCCAGATCAATTAGATATTGAATCAAAATCCACTAACAGCCCTCGGTGTTGAAAATGTTCCCAATAATGACCGTCCGACATTTGGCACGGCTCCCGTTAGTGATAAGTTGAAGTTATGAGTTGTAGATCTAGATCTATTTTGTCAACCATCAGTCATGTATTTAAGTGGTATTCTGATGCTGGTTTTTGCACAAACAACATTCTTAAGGTAATGTGACCTATTAGTCCCCAATCATGAACAACTAAAAATTCCCGTCTTTGTTATGACGGTTACGTTACAAGTAGATCTATCATCTAGATCTACAAGTAACGAAATCATATTAACTAAATCAGTAAGTTATTACGTAGTAACATCATGTTTATCACGGTTGTACATTTACTGACTTTGTGTGAAGTGATTTTGTTGTGTTACCTCGTCTTAAATCAATGTCTGAAGAGTCAAACGATAAACAAAACTTAAATTATCGCCCATCTCCGCTAGTAACGCTAGTATTAGGTTGTTTCGTACATAAATCACTTCGTACCAGGATCATACGCACTTGCATTAATTCGAAGAAACCCCCCCCCACAATTATAAATACACACCACGACTTTGCATGGTTTTGTGATATGAAAGAAGGAATTTTTTTTTATTAAATAGATAAACAGACCTATCAATATTTGGTGATTTTGGTTTGATAACTCTATAGCACAACACTAAGTCAAAGTGATAGTAATTCTAAGTCAACAGCAGTCTGTGACTTCTTTGTGGTGGACTGTACAGCTTTTGAGCTGGTGATCCTCCATCTGGCACCAGCTTAAACCGGACATGTTTTGATCTTCACATATTATTATAACAGGGGGCCTACACAGGTATCGGCTGCCTATAAACTAAGTATAGAACACTGCAGGGCACGTGCGTGGCTTTGCCTCGTGCTGCTTCCATTTAATTATAAGCAGATCTGAACTAGTAATTGGCAAATCATTGCCATGATTGAATGACAACAAAGGTAACTGATATGCAAGCTAAGGACAACTTGCAATTAACATGGTGAGAAGGTTACATAAAACTGTATATGAGGTGTAAAATATAATGCTATTATTTTTCTATTCTGGGCAAAGAAATATAAATTATAACAAATCTCGCATGCAAAATCAATACCTGGTACAGTGATTAAGTCAGTGACGGCTTAACATCTAATTGCAAAATTGATGTTATTTAATCATACATCGGCACAATTTAGGCCATTCAGTGTCTTAGAACGTTTAAAAATAAAACGGTATTAAAGTTAATAAACCAAATTACTGGCATTGATAAAAGTCATGTATAACCTAAGATATAAAGGTGTAAATTGTTAAGTGTAAATGGTAAATATTTAAACAATACTGAGGTATAGACTATAGCCACAGTGGCTTCCCCATGTGAATAACAATGAGAACATAAGCGGCTGATGTACGTCGGCGGCTGATACTTATCTATACCATAACAGGACCCTAATTTCTCAGAAGAATGTACAGAAAACTCTTAGCCAAAAGAAAACTGAAGACGGCAAGTAATGGACAGAAATACAAGAAATAAACAGTTCATGACAGGGTACCTTTGTATTTTTGAAATAAGCTTTGAAGGGAACTTTTAGCACATCTGTTTGAATTAGGTTAAAAATAAATACAGTAGGCCCCTATTATACTGCAGTTTGTTATACACAAAATCAGATATGACACATGGAATCCACAACAGAGCATTTTTACACAAAATGGCTTGAAATCCATCACTGAGTGATAAAAAATTTCCAAATCACTTTAATGCGTTTCACTGTTTCTAATTCACACTTAACAACATAGCCAATGGCCACAACTTACCAACAAGTAGATTTATTGATCACAAACTTAATTACACAGAACCTTAGCTCAGTCAACCAAACAAACAGCCCAATCACCACCATCATTTATTGTGTGACTCTACCCACTAAATAAGTTTGATTCTGTTTGTTAATTCACAGCTAGCTATGTGTATGTTTTATTTAATGCAATTAGGAATCATACTTTATGAAAGTATTTAAATATAAATACTTTTCTTTATGGTAAGCTCAAATACTTGAAAAAAGTATTTAAATACTTTCAAACACAAATGTATTTGACCCCATGCCTGGATGCCAGTGTACTTCGCAATGCCTGGAAATCGAACCGTCAATAAGAAGCACCCAAATAACTGCATTTGTGAGAACAGCCTGTCACGAGAAACAGTGATTCACCATAGTACTGGCTTGTATGGCTGGTGGCAGTAAACTACCTCAATGCCATTGTCAATGGTGATACTCAAGAGAAAAATTGTGCTGAAGATAGGCTTATAGAGATGGCTACTAACATCCTGAAATGTCTTCTCCTGATGACTGGATTTCTTGACACTGAAATAGCATCGGCTATTAAGCCATCCTAAAAAAATAAGGGTAGAAGTATTGACTCAAAATATCGGCTTAATGGCCTAGATTATTCTCAATAAATCCAAAGTATATCAATCAAATCTTAATTTGACCCATTGCTGTTTAGATTGTTAAAAAAATTTTAAATTTACTTCACCTTGTGCATATTATTTTGTATGGAATCTTCAAGGATGGTGCAAAACAAGGTGAATTCGTGGACTCCTTATTATCGCCCACCTGTGGTCTACCTATAACATGGTTGTGGACCCCAACGCCCTCATTATAACGGGGGCATATTGTATTGATAATCATTTATTTTACTTCTGTGTAATAATTTAAAAAAATTCTAACTACACTATGTGCGTATGCATGTCAGTGGTAAGTTGGTAGCCTATGTCCTCCTTTTGGAACACCATGTCCAACTTTTTAGAAAATTAGAAATGGCTCCCTATATATAATACAACTGCTATGTTTATGTAATATGGATACTACCCCTCCCAAAAACACCACTAATATCATCCTTTGAAACCACAGATAGAATAGTAATCTAAAGTAAATGAATAAAATCAATTTCAGAAGCATTCCTTCTGTCTCAAACAAACATATTGCACTTTGTTTGTAAACAATAGTTATCAAGGTTGGTGACTAGACTACGTATGAATCTGTTGTTGGCTATGGATTACTAAAAATATTATAATTCTTTAAACATTCTGCATATGAATGCTTTCTTTTAAGATTTATTTTAGGATTTCTTGTCCTTTTTTATTTCTGGCATGTGCTGACATTGCTGCTAATGGTGACCATATGCGGTATTAAATCATGTTTACAATCCTTTGGATAATGTTTAAGCTTTTGGCTTACATTGTAAAATAAAATTATGTTTTGTTAATGATTTTATTATTTAAAATAGTAAGGATATGTATATTATAGGAAGTTTATTTTAATATGGTTTAGCTGTTATTTATGGGTAGCTGCGTTTTAGCCAGCCAACCCTACAAATAGATGGTTTTGTGACTATTATGAAGAGCCTGATGATAGAAAAGATGGCACTCCCCCCCCCTCTGTGTGTACATATTTTGTTAAACTCCTCCCTTCACCAACATTTTGAGTTGGGAATGTGCAGAAGAAAAGTGGACACCCTACTTTGGATTTCTGGCTAAAAGCTTGTTGGATGGTAAAATCAGATTTGTCCTATTCTCTTGGTGTTGTGTATGTTTATATGATGTTAATTGTGTGTTCCAAAACAAACTAATGTATCATATCACAATTTTTCAATAAATTCAAGTTTGGGCATATCTAACAATAACCTACACATTTGATTGGTGATGTACATGTACACTATATTACAACAACTGGTAAGTATTTCAATTAGCACTTAATAGATATTTATTTTATGATAAAAGTGTTGGTATTGCTGTTGTTATATCACTTTGCTATGTTTAACAGGTCAGTCCGTGGTACACTGCAGTGTTATAGTGGGTTTATAGGCAGTAATGATCGTCCATTGACTAATTGGACATGTGACCATATAACAACACATATGATGCCAGTGGTAGAACCAGATGGTAATATGACATATACTCAAGTAAATTACAGGTAATTATTATATTAAAGAATATTTATTGTTAACAATGTGGATTTGTTTATATATATATATATATATATATATACACACACACACACATATGCTGATAATTAACTTGGATAATTAGGCAAAATGAGGTGCTAAACTTGACAAAATCTCAAGTTACTGTTGAGCTGTCATTGATAATTTTAATATATTATCCCTATATATGCTTGTGCATTCATGGAAGATTTATTACCTGCTCCTTTGCTCATCAGTTAATATTGAACTCATAGATAAGTAAACAAGTTATCATTATAGTTTGGTACAATAGGATCAAGGAATGTTGTACACTGTCATTTCAAGAATGTAGCATCCTGGGAAAGCTTTTGATGAAATATCTCATTATCCCATTATGATTTGCAGCAATAGACCCATTGCATGATGATGTCAAAAACCAAAACAAACCAGGTGCACTTTGCATTGTGGGATTTATAGGGGGTCCGCTGAGTGATAACGCCGTGATAATCCTGCCATTTTAACCTTAAACGTCAATGTTCCGGATCTGTTATAATCATGCCAAAAAATAACTCCTGCATACCATATTGTCATGCCACTAGTAAGCAATATAAACATTTAAGTTGGCATGTGTTGGCCATGGGATGAAACGCTGAGAAAGCGTTGGGTTGTTTTAATTTGAAATGACAATCTGAGAGTCAAATTTATAATTACAGTGTGAGTGTAAGGATCGACTGAAACAGTGAAAGGTGCAAATAAAGTGTAATTTACCAATATTATTATCCATCAGATCATAGATAATAATATTGGTAAATAAAGTGTAATTTACCATATTATTATATCCATAAATAATAAATTAAATTTACCAATATACTGGACTCTATTCTTCTTCTTTTCGTTAAATATAATTTTAGTGTGATTTACTATGAACATTACATTTCAACAGTCTTTGTTATGTGCAGTGAATATTATTGTACTGTGGTGTACAATGTTGAATACCATACTTTACTATCATTTATAAAGTAGCAATGACGGACAATTAGCATATAGTTATAATCTGATTTTGAGTTTTGGAATACAATTCATCTACACCAAAACATGTCTCACTTTGATTTATAAATAAACGTCTGGAAATATTTATATATTCATTCTACATGTGAGTGAATAACAGTGACACATCATTTTCGTATTTGGGTGATATAGATTGTAATCTTGATTACTTTACATTGTAATTGCATTCATAATCAATTACAGTCCTAATTAATGTAACAATAATAATTTTCTTGTCTAGTAACTGTAATCATAATTGACACCTGCTGTGCTATATCAGACATTTCAATTTGCCTGATTACCTTTGGGGGTAGCTCTGCCCATTTAGCCTTCCATAAGTACACAAAAGTCACTGTAAACAGCAAAATATGGAGTTTCCTTATACTGTCATGTACACCTACTGATATACAAAATTTATCACATGGTTATACACTTTAATATTTTCTGTTCTTCTTCTTGCAGCTTACACAACCAACATAATGCTAGCTATGCAGATATAAACTATTGCGTGATATTTAAGCATGATGACAAGACAGATTATCACTGTGATTATGACTATGTCTGTTCTAAGTACTTGGCGTCAACTGTAAACAGTAATACTATTCTTGGGGTAAGTGTTTAAAGTGATTTGGTAGACTAGATATTTTCATCCTACTCTAAAATATGATTCCTTATTAAAATTGTAGATCAGACTAATTCTAGTCTTTTTCACACTAATGACAAGTACATGGAAATTTCGGCTCTTCACAGCAACTGGCAGTTATATAAGGCATTCTTATGGATATTCTGTGTTTCTACCCAATAACTTCCATTAGGAATGGAGAAAGGAGGCTCACTAGATTCTTATTAATGATGCTCTAATATATATATATATATATATATATATATAATGCTCTAATGCTATTCTGGCAAAGTTAAATATCTGTTGAATCAGACATGGGGTCAATTCAATTTGGGAATTGATGGGCAATTCCAGGATTGGAATTACTTATTTAAAACAAATGTAATTGATAAATTTGGAATTGAAGTTTGCTACAAAAAAAACTATTCCAAGCAAGCCAGTTGGCCCGATACAAGGTGATGGGCAACTTCAAGCTGGTTATAACGTTAGATCTACGTTTCAAACTGGACTGGTGCCAGAATGACGAGTCTTGTCTTGTCTGTGATCTGCTGACTTCCCAGGTGATGCGATTGTCGCCAACAATTCCATCAGAGTATATTGAATTGTTCTATTTCGAATTGATAAATTTGATGTGGAATTGATAAAAAATGGAATTGACCCCATGTCTGTGTTGAAGTAATATCTGCTTGTATTTGGGTTTGTGCAAAACGCAGCATAGATATCATGGTATACATGCCTCTTTTTCTGAAACTGTTAATAGTTCCTGCTATATTTTAATTGTAAATATGCTCACTTTATGAAGTTCCCTGAGCAAACAATCACGATATAAATTTGCTTCTATAAGAAATACTATTTTATAATTACATGTATTATTATTATTATTATTGCTTTACATCCATTTAACTTATTTGTAAATGATTAGTGTGATGGTTTCTTAGGTGAAAACATTTTGTATGCAATAGCTGATATGTTATATAACCCAGTATGTTTATAATAGCTGGTTCTAGAATTATATATCAAAGCCAGTATGGAAATAATGTGCTTACATGGTTAAAAAAGTATTTAAAATAATCGTTACACATAAGCAATACATATTTACATATTTGTCCCTTTCCAGGTGACTATTAAGGGTATGCAAGGTACCTTACACTGCTGTAATCAAAATCTGTGTAATGATAAAACAGTGGGGATGTCTCTTCTTAGTGTTGATAACTCAAAACGATGTTACAGTGGCACCGCCACTAATTACAGTAAGTTGTGGTTTTGGCCGTAAGTACCCGATATATGTAATAAGGTAAAACTAACCAAAACTATATGAAATCACTTAAGTTATAATAATTTGTTCAGTGTAATTCAAGTAAATCTAGTGTTATAAATTGTAATGGAAATAAGTGTTATCCTATCCTGGTATTTTAATGTATTGATATATTTTAATATCATATATATATATATATATATATATATATACATACATACATACATACATTATTATTATATACAATTTAATTAAAACACTTGATATCTAGGGTCTTGTCAACTAATAATCATTCCCTAAGGATGATGTTTTAGTTGCATGTATGTTATTGTACAAGGAAATGTTAGCATTTCATATGGAGACATCTCAATGTACACCTGGTAATAGCTGCCTATCATTAATACCATCATGTTTGTTTTAGTGATCAGCTCATATTCTAACTCCACGGAAGGTGGCAACACACACACATGCACAGACAGATGTATCATGCGCATTTGTCGAATTGATGAATTAAATGTTTGGACATTTATTAAAGTAAAACTTGTAGTGTTTATGTAGATGAACACTGCATGCTAATATATAACTTCCCAGTATGGTGTGTTTGAAAAGAACCTGTTAATAAGAGAGTTTTATCAAATCTACATTATCATCAACACTATTAATACCTAGTGTATAAATACAGTATCACAAGTCACTTTCCTGATTATAAATCATTGAGCTCTACTTTAATTATTTTAGAATGTAGTTTTTATTTTAGAATGTAGTTTTTACTTAAGTGGATTGTTTAGAAACTAAGAAAGCGTTTTTATTTCTGCTGAATTAGTCTTTGAGTGAATTTGTGATTGAGTAAGATGTAGATAGCACACTTGGATTCAATCCATTGATCTTGAAAAAAAACCTCTGTATCATGCAGGATTCTAATGCCAGTATTGGGGATGTTTCCAATAAGAAGTCGCTCTGTGTCCCTGGTTTAACTAGTGCTGAGGTTAAATGGGGAACCCCACTTACTATTTACCCTGACCCGAGTGTATGCACTCTTATAATTCTTGCATATTAATTTTGAGTACTGTCCTAAAACCATTTTTACATTGTGTGAGATTCCTTTAAAGTCAGTTTATTATGTAAATAATGATTATCTGATACTTTATAATATAAATAATTCAGTTTTTCGTTTAAACATCACCAGGCATAGCGTAATACCAAGATGCTCTCTGGCATCTTGACTAATAATGGTATAGAATGTTTGTGTTATGTTGTTTGTATTATATGCAGCTGTGCAGCAGTGTCAAGGCAGTGATTGGTGTTTACGCTCGATAGTACAGCGTCGTGATGATGGCATTAAAGTGATGCCGTACAGTTGTGATAATCGTAACCTCTGTCATGCCTACTCAGTTGGTGATGGCCAGTGTGGTAATGTAAGTAATGCATGCACATGAACAGATGCATCACCATATGCATAGCAAACACATGCTACTAGTGAACTAAACAATTAGATGATATTTTTCTTGCAGGCTCTACATAATGGCATATCTTGGGAATGATATAGAATTAAACAATTGTTTATTTTTTTCATGCACAACATGCACTGCAGTATTTATTCACTTCAGATCACTGATCATGAAGCGGCACAGCCGAGAATGATATGTTGCTGTTCGTCGGATCTGTGTAACAGCGATGGTCTGGCCAAGAGCACGGTCACTCCTTCGTTGACCGTACCTATTCAAGATTTGTCAACTCTACCCTCTCACCTTTTGCCTGACCATGCCAAGGTGATGAGACATTGGATGTTTGTTGGTGGCATTGTAGCCGGCGTCATGTTCGGTTTGTTAGTCTTTATTGTAGTAGCCATAACGATCAAACGTTATAAACAACAAAGGGATGCACAATTGATATACAGTTACACACAACTCTCAGCTGATCTGGCTGATGACAGAGTGACAGATGATGAGCAGATGATAGTTGCATGATGAGCTGAGTGTCGTCTTTGTCTGTGTTGTCTGGTTGCTGTGGATTTTACTCATTTTATTGTTTTGTCATCATGTAACTTATCCCGGGGTTGTAGGTTTCCATAACTCTTCATACTAATTTGAATCTAAAAAGATGATCATTGCTCGAACTTCCATAGCTCTCACTATGGTTTGGTGATTTTAAAGACTGTACAGTGATAACACCCATCCAAGTGCCAACTTATGAACTTGCCATTGCATTGATAATTTTCATTTTGACTTGTATACAGCCACTTGATTTTACACTCAGTACACACACTCCATTGTATAAGCTTCTAGAGGTAAACTAACATGATCTTATTGCTATGGTTAAATAGCATAATTAATCACCACACCCGAGCTATCATACTTTCATCTCTGATTCATAGTCTAAGAATCTGATGGATTTTCAGAGAATCACATTAACAACAACCAATGTATCGTTTTGTAAAAAGTCTTAGATTTAATATAGTGCAATTTGTACATGTAGAATCTTTTACACATTGCACGTCTAGTTCTGCTGTTAGAGTGATGTCTTGTAGTCCAGAATATATTTGAAATACATTGAAATACTTGTTGATCTGTAATGCGATGCAGAAGTGGAAGCTAGGAGAATGATGCCAGTAGTTTGTCTGGTGACGTTGGTCAGTTATGTGCATATGCTAGGCTGGAGTGAGTTCCATTTGTTTACATTCTAGAATTTTATACATGTTCATATTTACAAAACCTCATTTATGGCTTGAAGTGAGTTTCGTTTATTGGTTTCAGTCTGGAATCTCTTTTATGGTCACATTTATAAAATTATAATATGTAGAGTTTAGACGTTTTGTGCCTTTGAAATGCTCTGTGTAAATGCCTAACTTGCAGTCATTACAGTGTGCGAGTATGTGCAGGTATACATGACATACGTGTGCACATTTCTTATTTTATGTACTTGCATGTGCCAAGTGTTGTATCTTGTTAGTCAGTTTATTATGTGATCATTATGCTTCAGATATATGTGTCTTGGATATTTATAGATATGAAGTGTGATTTAATACTTATATATTTTGATTTGTTTTACTTTATATGGAAAGAAATGCTTCATGTTTAAAAACAAATTGTGATAACTGGACATTTTGTATCACTACTTTGATATAAAATATTTATAATAACTTGTTTTCATTTGAATTGGGGAGATACAAATATTTATGTGATCATCATTATGTGATAATGATAATATTATTTATCCAACATCATGTAGTTATGTCAGTTGATAAATTTAAACTTTTAAAGCACTGTGCTTGTATTGAAGGCCTTCCCCTAATAAATAGTGTATTAAATGTATTAAACAAATGCATGCACACACACACACACAATCATACATACCACATATAATTAATTGAGATATTACACTTGTAATTTGGAATGGAGACCATTCAAGATATTGTCATTTTGATACCACAAATGGGCAATTAAGTGACCAACATTGTGTAGCATTGGCTGTAAAAAATATTGTTTTATTTTATTGGCAAGAATGTCCAAGTATAATGAAAAGCAATAAGGGAAGTGTTAACTTGTTTTAATATTGCATCTGTTAAATGACAAAATAAAAGCCCAATTTATCACTTATGCAACTATGGTGCGGGCTCACATGTTCATACACCAGGTATTGAAATACTATGGTGGTAAAATATTAAGGTGGTGTCTAGTTATGATGAAGTTGCACAGATTAAGTCCAACATCCAGAATGAATTTGTGATAGTTTTGGACATGATACAAATATAGGATTTCACTCTATTTCAGTGATATATAAATTCATTCTTTTCAGAGCTGCTTGATTGATTTTCATTGCATTTGCATCTAGGTTTGATGTCTCGAGTTGTTCCGTTTAATTGCAACCTAAACTTTATTTTTTGCAATGATAAACCAGGATTACAGTGTATAATCTGTGAAAAAACATTTACCTATTTATAAGCATGATCAAAATTAAGTTTATTATGAGACAATGTACTAGTACTATCGATACCATGTATATTAACATGTATTTTTGTCAAACAAAGAAGCCACTTGTTAGATTTTTTTATCAAAGATTAAATTAATATTTGAAATGGTGTCTAAAAACACCCCTTCTAAAATCCCTTACAGATCCTTTTATATAAGTAGCCTATCCAGGTTTTTTTGGTGAGGTTGTGAGATTTCTCAAGTCAAGAATTAAGTATTGAAAATAAGTAAGTATATGATGTATCATATCAACATTACTAGCATACATTTTTATTATTTCTGACTTGATAGCATGTAAATAAAAGTACTCTGCTACTATTAAACAATACAGATAACTCGGTTATTTTATTTTAAATCTTCAAAACAATGAATAATGAAATAGTTAAATTACCATGCAAAAGTACATATGATTTGAGTTAGATATAATGAATGCAAATATTAAAATGAAGATCTTTCTGCAGAAGCTAATATCTTTGGACTTTAATCAACGAATTCTCGCAAGATAATTAAACCTCTTACAATGAATGATACATTTAGACTTGTTTTGGGTGTAAACATGACACAATAGCTTAACACCACCTTTGTTGTTATTCTGTATTACTTCTAAAGGTTTTCATGAGACTGAATAAATGATGAAGTTAAGCTCTTCATATTCACTAATTGTAAATATGAAAAGGTGAAACATATCTAAGATTATTAGGGAGGAGATCCAGACAAACAGGAAAACAATTAGAATTTTGTTTAATTCTTAAAACCTAATTAAATTTCTATGACAATTAAGTTAGATTCGTGTATATTTCATATCAAAGGGGGAGCGTATTTAATATGAAAGGGCCTTTTTTCTATAGGGATATTTGTTCCGACTGATAAACGGAACAACGCAATGGGCTTTTGACGTCTCTTGTTCTTATGGTATTTAGAATAAATGGTTACTTCCGTTTTTCACAACGAGGCGCAGAGCGCTATGTCGAATAACAGATGTGTAGAACAAAAGTGTTGGCTTTGTCATCTATTTATTCTGGTGATCGTGCACAGTCATGGCATTGAAACTGATAATGTCCGCAGATAATAAATGTGCGAGTGGAATTGGTTTTCAGGTCTGAATTGGATTGGGAGTTAACTGTCAGTGAGTGATTACACGAGTGATATTTTCGTTCCCAGAATCTACTGTGTTTTTGAAGCTTCTTGGAGAACGGTTGCGAAATATAAACGAGAAGTCTCCTATTTGTGGAATAAGCTTAGTAATGAACCCATTTACTACAACGACTTGTTCTTCTTCTTGACATATGAAGGAATCAGTTCAACGTCACCATCACAGGAGAGACAGATGCAATGAAATGTAAGAGGGGAGTCAGTCAGTGACAAGTGCAGTCACTGTCTGTGTTTTGTTTGTGTGAAGCTATCATTGATGGCGATATAAAATTAAAAACAGATTGAAAGCAAATTGAAATGTAGTTTTCTTTATTAAAATAATTACACACTGTTAAAATGGTAATCATATTGCCGTCAGCTTTTTATCTAACTGTGAATGTGATACATTGGCATTGTTACATGATTGTAAGTTGATGTCTTTGGACGTTTGGTGAGCTGTATTCTTTCATCTGTAAACTGTTGAAATCGACTTTCATTTATCCGTTTATTAATTAATTTATTCTAATTCAAACAAAAGTTGTGTGACTGAGCTAATTATTTTAGTTTCAGCATTGCAAGAGCAGCATAACTTTAGATGTCAGGGGTGGCTTTGTTTAAATGGCTTTAGCTCATGTCATGACCATCTTGTTGACTGGTCTATAATCAGATCAGACATGCACAATAATAATAATATAGAGGTAATAAGTGTGGTGTTTAACCAGTACACATAATAATTAAGATATTTTTGTATACTGTTGAATATGAGTGAGCAAGTGACTGAATGTTTTAGTTAGCCTCGTTGTTGATTACATGTGATTGAAAGATTACATCCTGCTATTTTGAGAAAAGGAACATGAAGCCTTTAACTTCAGGTTAAAAAAATCTGACAGACAAAAGTAACGCTGAGGTTTGACTTTTGACTAAAGATTTTTTTCTTTAGTAGTATAAATTGACTCAATTTATTTACTCAGTTATTGAGTAAATAAATGATTGTCTACATAATTCTATTTTCCCACTTAGGATTGTTTTTCCAAAATGACTTTTTCTTGTGAACCATGAAGTGAAAACTGGCTAGTTCTTGCCCGGATTTTATCTAAATCAGCATTGTGACAATAAGTGTCTCATTTGTTTTATGCAATTCAAATGTCTTTTTCCTTCTGAATCTTGCAAATAAGGGTGAAATGTATAATTATGCTTGAATGATCACAAGACATTAAACATAATTATGAGTACTTAACTGGTAGCACTGATCTGGGTTTTCAAACCATGGGTTGGATATGTTGGAAAGGTGTTTCATTTTTCATTCTGCCTCATTGAAGTTCATTTAGTCTACCATTTGCACAACAATGGCTGACAAAATCTCTTTTCTCCTCGTCCCTCTTGTGCTCTTATTTATATTGCATCTCTTACATTATGATTAACACTAGTATCGTCTGTTTTCCTCTCAGTGCTATGATACTCTCGAACACCACAATCATCCCTAATCCATCATAGGGCCAGTAGTAAGATACGACTAATGGTATACTGATCCTCTCAATTTTCATTTAATTATTCATTCAAATCAGTATGCAAGCCTTGTGCTTAATATGTGATGTATATATATATATATATATTATGAAAATTGGAAAATAAACCTTACTAACTTACAGTGGTTATAGCCAGGTATGTGGTCAAATACATTCAAATGTATTTAAATACAAATACTTTTCTTTTGGTCAAATACATTCATTTGTAAATGTATTTAAATATAAATGCTTTTGAAAAGATCAAATTCATTGTTTTACCTTTGCTTTTTATTCTGATACACACATTACATAATATCACAGCATCAACTAGATTTGTCACATCAATTTATGAATTTTTTGTTGATTATTTCTGAGGAACATAAGAAGAAAGATTAGATCTCCTCATTGGATTTACTCACAAGCTGTTTCATATTATCCTTTGATCTCTTCTGATTACACTACATATAATTGAGGATAATCTCCCTTTGATTGACAAGGAAGCCATCAGAAGTCATTACATAAAATATATCATTAATTGCAATTCCTTATGATCACAGAGAGAAGACAATTCCTTCATTGTTGTGTGTGTGCAATTCAGTGATGAGATGATTTTTTGCAACATATCATGTTGGTGACAAAATATTCAGATCAAAACATGAAATAATTTTATAAAAAGTATTTTAATGTTTTTGAAAAATCACATACTTTGTGAAAGTATTTAAATACAAATACTTTTCTTTATGGTAAGCTCAAATACTCAGAAAAAGTTTTTACATACTTACAAATACAAATGTATTTGACCCCATACCTGGTTATAGCACAGCTTGTTGGTTTGCATCTGACCCACACCAGCTAGTGCGAGTTTATCTCTGTGCTGTATCTGCCATATGTTGCCAATGCTTAACATAACAACTGCACATAAATGATGAAAAAAACTGCAGCATAATTATGAGGAATGAGAACTTATTCTCCAGATGTATTTCATAGTTCAACATATTGTTCATCTGAAGGTGGTAGGATCTTTTGATCACCCATGACCTCAAATTGTTAATTGTATTCACTGGATGGAAGAGCATGTGTCTCAGGAGTACATTACAAATAGTTCACATCATTATTTATTATTAAGGATTCTGGGAAATTAATGATCACGATTTCCTCACCTAATTATATATTGGCTGATGGAGTATTGTCATAGAACTGTCTAAGCTGTGGATATGTTTTTCTTAACTTAAAGTGTGGTCAGTTTTATGTTTATGACCCCAACTTAGCTTATATTTTGTATAAACCCCATTATGTAATATCATGTATTTTAATTGTTATGGATTACTTCATCAAAATGTTGGTCTCCGTCATGGTTGACTGAATTATGTACACCAGGTACAGTGGTACTATTGAAATGTACAGGAACAAGGGTAAAATTACCTTTTCTGACGGTGTACTTTACTAAAAGAATTTAAAGTCCTTTCTATAACTAGTATAAGTACCTGAACAAAGGATAGGATAGAAATATTCATTATTAAGCAGGTAATATAAATGCCATTAATAGTCTATTCCAAAACATTAGTGCGACAATGGCTATTCTTTTTTTAGCACACTCTAATTCACTAGCAGTTGTAATGCTTGTAATAGTTGTATCAACTATAATTACAGTTCGATGATAGGATCATATATAGTAGGCTGCTACTAAAACAAAGCTCTTTGCACCAGTCTCATTAGAAACCAGTCAAATATCTGGGATTATTAGGTTTTGATTTTGTGACGGAATCTAGCTGGTAATTAAAATTCCCAGTAAGTAATTGATTTTACCGTTTCAAGGGACTGATGGTGCAGCCATTAGAGCATTGTGCTGTAAACCTCCACGTTGTGAGTTCCCATCCGATTCACATCTGTATATGAGGGAATTGCCCCCTCTGCCAGTTGTGATCAGCGCTGGAGCTAAATAAATTACTCACTCATTTTACAGTTTTTGTAAAACTAACATAAACATTACTTGTAAATTCGGAAGTTAGATGTAGAATGCATGAGCTGTCTATATTTGGCCTCAAGGTATAAATTAAATACTTAGATATGGCTACTATGGGAAAGATAAGTTAGATGTCATATTGTGGAAAAACCAATATGTACATTATGGTTGATATTGGGAGGAGGGGGGGGGGAGACGAACTTCATTCAGGTATTAGCAGTATCATTGTTAGATTAAAGTGAGTTTTATAAAAAGTTATCAGTCAATGGGCTGAGACAGTTTACAAAACAATTTGTAGTAAAAATATAACACAGTAGTGAAATAAAAAGGAGTATTACAATTTCTTACAAACGTTAGAATAAATCTAATCGGTTACTTGAAAGTTACCTAAGTAGAGTATTGAGGTAGTTTTACTCCACCTGTGCACTCTATATCGGGTAATTAGACTGATAACAGCACAAGTTTCATTCAACCATTCATTTCTGTTCTCAGGGAAACATTGTCTTATTGTTATTCACATGAATAGGTGCATTAAACATCGTTGCATATTTTGTGAATCCAGTATCTGTTTAGAGAAGAAGTAATAATTTTACATAAAAACTTATATATTGTACATTCCACATTTAAAGGAAGTTTTTTTTATCAAGTTTCAATTGTTTGAAAATTCACCAATTGAGTCTGAACATTAAAGAGTTCTTTCCTCTTGGAGCTGTCTTAAAATCCCGCTGATTTTTCAAGTATTTGTTACGACCCTGCTGTTTAAGTTACTGACTGACAATATTAACACTAGTCTTTATTGCTTTGGTGGAGAAAGATGTTTGTTCTCTCCCTCTTATCATTTTTCACATTCTACCAGATTTGAAGTTGGCTATGAGGTAATTGGTGACACAATGCCTAGCGAGACGTCACCAAGCGTGGTTGCCATGTGATGCTTTCACCCTTAGTATCTAATTACTACTCGTGTTTAGATGGCTTTCCCTTATGAGTCTGCAGAGCTATAATAATAATAATGTGTATTTAATAAAGCGCCCTTACTAGCAGGAGCCATTCAAAGGCACTGTACAAATAATATGTAATACAATAATACCCCAAATAATATGTCTAAGAACCCTGTAAAGCAATATAGGGCTTCTAGTTCTACCAATTGACACATGTGTTTTAGCTTTCTCAGCCAAGAATGCAGTGCACCAGTTAGATGGTACATTACAAAATCAGAGAAAGGATGATGCACATTTTAGTTCTAGAGGCACATTTAAAATGATACTATCTGTTAACAGTGTCATTGGTACTGGTAGTGCAAAACAGTGATTTGGTGATGGGGCACATACATTCCGGCAGTGCCACATTTCTTTCAGAGTCATGTGTGTGTCAATGTTCCTAGTCTTTGGTATCCTGATCATTTTTGTTTCAGGTTCTGTTATTGAGGAGCAAGGGAGGAGTCTATGATTTTCCACCAATGAGAACAGTGATTAAATAGAAATATTGAGATACTATCAAGGAATGTGGCCTTATTTAGAGTTCTTACTATGTGGGTCAAGTCTTGGTTGCGAAAACTGGAGGACAGAGTTGACTGTTAAGATGGCCACAACATAACAGTGTTCCAGCTAGGCCATTACACGGTGGCGCAACGCCATGTACGTTTTATTTTGCGCCCTGTGTATTTATAGGGCACCCTGTGTTATTGGTAATTAGGATACTGTCACAAGCTCTATTCCATGAATATTAACTAAATGCCAAAGTTAACTAAAAAACTTATTTCAAATGATGTGTCCTCAAAAATATCTTTCACACGTAAAAGTGCCCTCCATTTGCCAACTGCACCCTGTACTTTTTAAAACCTAGCTGGAACACTGATACACCAAAGTTTGATGTACATAACAACAATTGGAAACTTCTTTCTGCATGAACATGTACAGATATGTAATTTTTGGAGTTGCATAGGCAAATACTGAAATAGCATGAATGATGTGCTTTCCATATTTTAAATGCCCTTTATTTATTACAGCCTATAGGAATTTAAACCTGATCAGAAGATGTACGTGTTGCAAGTGTATTTAAATTGTCAGTGGCAAGAATCATGAAATGTATAAACTATAAGTATAACCCTTTTTTCAGCATAGATCACTAATCAGCATGTATATATATATATATATATATATATGGTCAGTACTTCCATAAAAAGAACTACCCCTGGAGGTCTTTTATTGGGGCGCCTCTGTGCTCTAGTTGGTAACCTGTTGGACCACAGATCACTACCACCTGAGTTCGAATCTCAGCATGGGGATATCTAAAGGGTGTTTCATCTTTGACTTTGCTTCATTAACTTTGGAGGTTGCTCAGCCCATTTAGCCTACCACGTGCGCAGAAGTGGCCGCAAAACATAGTTCATCATCTGGAGGTCTTTTATCTATTGGTTTGTAGTTTTTAAATGAGCTGTAATCAAGACAAGAGTAAAGAATACGTACCACCCAGATCAGGTAATTTACAGCTACATATATAGCAATAGGATTTCACGGCGCAGACAATCAGTAAACCAAAGAACAGTAAGGCACTGATGGCGGTTTATTGGGAAATAACTAATATAACTTGTGGTCGTGTTTAGTTAGGCGTCTGTTGTCTGTGATAAACCCCGATCAATATGATAATGTATTGTAATGTCAGTTGGCTTAGGATCTGAACATGAATGATAATTATATAGATGATTGTCTTGCGCATGATCCACAGTACCCGATTGTGGCTACAGAGTGTTATGCTAACCAAATGAATCTAACAATTGTACTTTTGATGTTACCATTTCCCGTCTGTACATCACAATAACTGAAGCCTAGAGACAATTATTTTACTACGAGTGCGGCTATTTATGTGGATGCTTTTAAAAATCTGGCAAAAAGCAAATACAACAAATCGGCTTTGTTTTTGGATCAAGTCTAACTTAGGTTCAAGGCAAGCAGTAAGTTCCAAAAATAAAACATTGAAACCGTCAATATTTGTGATGAATGAATTCTTTTCCTCAATGTGTTGACAGAATCAATAACAATAAATCAAAATTGATGCTCTTTTCTCGGTACTTCATGGATATATCTGTAATCGCTGATTTTAAACATTACTTATTTCCATTTAGTGCTTACAAATGTAAATAATTGTATTTTTGATGATTTTGAACACACTTAAACACCCATCCTAGATGATGATTGATATTTTACGGCCGAGCGACCTCCAAAGGTCATGAGGCGAAGTCAAAGACGAAACAACCTTCAGATATGCCCACGCCGAGATTCGAACACGGGTGGTAGTGATCTGTGGTCCAACACGCTGCCGCTAGGCCACGGAGGCGCCTTTTGTTATCTTCTCTTAAATCTTTTTCTCTCCTATACTAGACGATACCTAATATTTGCGATTCAATGGCAGTTTATGATTTCAGTACGGTTTTGAAGGTTCTGATATGTTGACTTAGTTATCGAATCTACCTTACAGCAGCACACGACGAGCAAGTGTAATGGTGTCGGTGGGATCCGCACTTGTTCAATAAAAGGCTTCCATCCGATCACGATGACACGATAACAGCCTGTTACCAGTGCTGGAGTAAAATGAAACAATCGGTCGTTCTGTCTAAAGCGTACTAAAGTCGGAAGATTTATGATTAGCTAATACAAATTCTTGGATTAGAAAATGTACCAACTTACGGTGCAATTATAAACGTATTTCCGAATCGTTAATTATCCTCGGTAACAGAATTTTTACTATGAAGCTATGATCATATATTTACGAAACGGTCCACGTACAAAAATTTATATAATAACAAATTAAAAACGTCAACTGTTTGCTGCAACGATTTAAATCTTCAATTGAATAAGAAGTGATCTAATTTAAATAACAACCAACGATGAAATTTGTATTCTGTGGTTAATTTTAGAATACGTTTATTATGTGGATGGTACTACATACGTTCTTGATTAGTTTACGTCTGACCACTGGAAAATTATTTTTTCCTTCTGAATTATATCTAATCTTCAAAGTCTAAGTTGTTATGTGAGGCGTCAGCTTTTATTCCAGTAATAAATTTGTAGATGTGAATAATCTTTTCCTGATTATAAAAATATACATATGTGTGTGTATGTATGTATGACATTCGTGATTGATTGATTTGTCGGGTTTTGGCATCGGCGTGAAGTTTTTCCAGGCAGTGGTCTGTAGACATCGCTCACAACCGGCACGATATCGAATGAATACACGCTGTTGTTAATTAGATTACATCCTGTCCCTATGTGATTAATTACTGGCCTAACACTGTGACCCGGGACCCCATACGGTCTTTGGCTATTCTTGGATAGGCTTCTTTTGTTATCATAATGTTATATCGGTTGAGGCGGTGTTAGATTTATTTATCTGTCTGGTGCCTTGCATATATTAAAGGCTCGGTGTGTGTTTTTAAGATACCACTTTTGTAGCGGTATGACGTCTGCGTCTGTTATTTACTCCCTAGATCAAGATCTGGTACTGGTACCTTTAAAATGCACTAAGCCGTGTATGCGGTGTTTTTTTAAGCATACATACCGTCGGTGTGCATACACCATATATGCTGTATACCGCAACTCTCCATACATAGTCTGGATTTTAATATGCAGAAACGCCACGTTTAAATCACGTAGATCTTTGGTGGTGGCCTATTTCCAACGCTGCCACCATACGTCTGTGTGGTAGATATTTCGACGGCTCTAGGTGTCTAATAGATTTTAGAGAACATAATATTTGAGTTATCTATTGGTGTGTGTGTGTGTGGTTTTCTGGGCGAGCGTTTTTTTTTTCTTTCTTCATCTTTCATGTACAGTTCTTTATTTTTTTCTCTTCTCTCCACAGCACGCTTACTCACCGTTCCGTGAATGGGTAATGTCTTTATGACCGTTGTAGTGCCGGAGGGCAGCGGGCGCAAAAAAAACCCCAGCTCCCACTGTATAAAGCCGGCGAATCGAACCCATGGTCTGTATGTACCTAACGTCCTGTCATTGTATAAAGCCGAAGGAAACACCTCAGCCAACACCATCTTTGAGGTCGAACGTTCTAAACATTTCTTTTCGGTCTGTGGCTGCATGACTTCAGCGCGTCGCGTTTTTTACTGAGCGGAACATGAACATGTCGTAACCTGACTGTAGTATGTTGGTTATCGGCCATGGGGATGGGTGGGGGTCGGGGGTGTGTATGATGTAGGAATAATTCTCCGATTGACGTAGGTTCTTCTGTGGTGGTAGTTGGGCGTATTTGCGAGGTGAGTGTTCTCTTTGACGTCAGTATTTCGATCATCAAGTTTCCACGAGTCGAGGTCGGTTCGTCATCTAGCCGTATGCCGTAATATTGACACCGCTTACTGGCTGCTGTTTGCTACTAAACACTGGGACCTTTTCGTGGACGGGTGGAATGGCGCAGAATGACGGCTTTGGGGTCGGCCCGTGTACGGCTAGCTACGTGAGGATGGCGAGTTAGAGTATTTCGCTGACTCGGCCCTAGACGCGGCTGTGACATTGGACTGGCTGGGCCGTTATGTCGTCATATTTGCTGTGGTCCAAATTACACAGAGCCGTCACTGGATTATATAATCAACTTCTCTCTATCTATCTGCGAGCACGCACGTGCCCGTGTGCGATGTGGCTGTTGTTGACTTTACAGTGAATTAATTTCAACGAAATTATAACAAGTTAGTACCACTCTATGCGATCAGGGTGCCAGCCTTTAGTATACGTGGCCGAAATCGAGTCAACGTCCCGGGATGCAGCATGAAAATGTAACCATTATTGAGAATTATGTGATGTTAGTCGGCAGATTAGTCTCGTTCTTAACGATGGGATAGGGATTAGACAGTGTATGAATTAATTTTTTTAATATTTTTTAAATATATTATTATACTCTGGTTAATTCCACTTTTAAGGAGGCTGCCACATATAAGTGTGCGTGTGATAATTCGTTGTTATTTGCGGCTATGGTCAGATTTTGATATTACTACTATTATTTTCTGTTTGAGGGCGCCTCCGTGGTTTAATTGGTAGCGCATTGGACCACAGATCACTACCACCTGAGTTCAAATCTCGGTGTGGGCATATCTGAAGGGTATTTCATCTTTGACTTCGCTCAATTACATTTGTGCAGATCACTCGGTCCATTTAGCCTAACATGTGCACAAAAGCGGCCGTAAAACATCAACACCATTTTCTGTTTGAGGAACGCGTTGTGAGAATTCACGCGATAATCACCCGCTTTGAATGGTATTATGTTTCTATAATTGGCGGAGACGAGTGAAGCGCGACTTTCTTTGGTCGTGGGTACTGCTTAGATGTTGCTGATCAGAACAGAACGGTCGGCAGTGTTATTATTCGTTAACACCCTCGCTCTTCCTTTCATATTTGCAATCAGAATGTCAGCACTGAAAAGTGAGCGGTTTAACCCAATTATTCCGCCCCTGTCTGGTAGTTCGTTCAAATGCTACCTCCGCCAAGAGGTAAATGCCGAAGCCTGAACAGAACCCGAGATAAATCCAGTGCTGCTGATTAATATAATGCGTTACTCGCACCCGTTGACCTGGTTAAGGTAGACGAGCCAGTGTGAAAGGATGCGATTTACACGTAGGGGAAAAAAACCCCTGACGCCGCCTCGCAGTAATCCACAATGATTTATTAAAATTGTGTTTACTCAGTTGCCATATTTGGTTCTTCCGACGTGCCGGCCTATATTTATGGCCGGGGAATACGCTCGGATATCAGGAAGCCATCAATGCGCTATAGATGCGAAGCGTTGTTTCTGCCGTCTCTCCTTAATTAACCCAGGATCAGGTGAGCTAATTAATTACCACCTGCTAAAAATGGTTCTTGATGGCCATTTTGTCATACGCGTTGATAATTGATCATTACCGCGCAACTGGTGCCTGGAACTGTAAACAGCGCACACAATGACAGCGACCGCTTGTTGTTGTTGGTGGTGGTGGTGTTAGAATCGTCCAGGGCTTTATATGTATATATAATCGTCGGGACGGATGCTACGATTCGGAGGGTCCGGTAGATTTGAGTCCCGTTCGTATTGCGATGCTTCTTGTTGTACGCTCATCGTGAGAGTTGTTCGTTGTTTTAAAGCGGGAAGAGGTCGTGGCGAATGTCAGAATGACTATTTTTACAGATTTATTTGTGTGTGTGTGTGTGTCTCTCTCTCTATTGACATCAGCTGTGTAATTGTCTTAAGACAATGGCTGTAATCCTGAAATTGTGATTATATTTTTGGATATAATGCAGAGGTAGGGGAATGTTTGTGCGTGTGTGTGTGTGTCATTATGGGCATGTGCATGCATGCATGCATGCATACTCGCCGGATATAGGCATTTGCCTATTTTCCGGCGGTTACCTTTAGGTATAAGCTTAATAGTAACACAACAACACTTCACTGATGCGTGACTTTTAAAGCTGTGTTCTGTTGTTTATTATGGACGCCCATTTTCGAAGGCACCAACAATCTTAGAACTCGTGTTTCGGTATCGATTGCAAACCGGGCATCCACCGCCCGTCCCCTAAAACCAGACCCCCCGGGAATGTAATTAGTAGATGACGCTTCGGTTTAACATAATAATAATAATAATAATAATAATAATAATAATTACTATAGTACAGCTTTTGGTGATTTTCACGATGATATGTTTTTCAATCCTGGATCCTAATTAAGTTATCATTTCTTATGGCCTATATCCATCAACCAGGAAAACAGGTCAGGGCACGTCCGCATTGCAGTTGATGGTATCCTGTAATGGGGACTTAGAAGTCATTGGACTGAATCCGTATGTATCCTGTTCTTGTAGGATGTTTCATCTGGTGATTGAAAGATTTCGGTCTGATCTTCTGGTTTCTTTCGGGGCAGTAGCCGCATGGTAATAGGTCCCACGTGAGAGCGGTGTTGAAGCAAAACGAGCGAGTTGTTTGTTTTACCGCAGATCACAGTTTGTATATGGCCAAGAGTTAAAGACGGGTACCTTTATTTGATTCAAATCCTGATATGGAACTATACAGCACGACGCACTAACCACTTCGCTATCGGAACACACTGCGATCACTCGCCCAACAAATACCTGTAGCCGAGATTCCATTTATGCGTTATGCGAATGTGACAAAAAATGTAAACATGTAAACGGACGAGCATCATTCCATATGCACGTATGCGATTTGCGATGGGTCGCTCCATGTAGCGATTCGTGCGACTGGTCAATGCGAATCTGTACATAAATCGGACGGTTGAATCCTGGATTTATGACTCAGCCAGGCATGTTTCCCAAGGAAAATAGGTCAGATGTCCGAAAACGCATGGATATTCGTTCATATGGAAGTACACACATCGTATACCGCAGATTCGCATACCGCCTGTATGGAATCTCGGCGTAACCCCGTCCGCTAAACCGAGCCCAATTGTATTTAATTAAGATAATAGCTGTAATTATGTACACCTTTCCTGACAGTGGCGCGCTGTCTGTGTATGGATGATGCACTAATGCCTGATTCCGGTCACCTAAATGAATACGCTGCGTGCGCATGGTATCGTGATTCGGCAGATCCCAGTGGAAGATGGTAATATTGTGTTTAGGATTGATTTCCCGGCTGATGTTTGATGATTGACAGAACCAGACAGCAGAAGTTAATTAGATTTACAGTTTTCCATACTGGTCTTAGTTATAATATGTCCAATTTTTATGGCGTTGTGTACAGTTGTAATGAGGAGCACACGCAAGCACGAGTTGGTCTGTGTGTGCGTGCCAGCCCGCGCCCATTTGCGTATGAGGGGGCCTGTAATATTAGATGGCCGTGTATTACACATCCTGGATATGCATCACCAACAATCGCTGTTCATGCTGTACAAAGTTCAAAGCCGAAACTATCATGTCCTGTTTGTACCTAGAATGCTAATCACTTTCACTATGATGTGTGTGTGTGTGTGTATAGTTCCCCCCTCTCTCTGTGTATGTATGTATGCATAGCTCTCTCTCTCTCTGCGTTTGTGCATGCATAGCTCTCTCTCTATCTCTCTCTCTCTCTGTGTATGTATAGCTCTCTCTCTCTCCGTGTGTGTGTGTATGTATAGCTCTCTCTCTCTCTCTGTATGTGTAATTCTCACACACACCCTCTCTCTGTGTGCGTGCGCGTGTGTGATTTTTGTTTGTACTTATTAAGCAGCGTGCTGGATTGAAGATGGCTGACGTTGTTGAAAAGTAAATGATGTAAGCAGTTTAGTTTTATTAGGCTGACATTATCCCAGTGTTGTAGATGTTATTACTATAAAAGTAGTTTTTATAATGTGTTGTCACCGTGTTGTCAATGTTCCTCCCCCCCCCCACCACACACACACGGCAGACGAAAGAAAACTGTCTGCCAAAGCTGATTAGTAAGTGTTATGCTTTCCAGGAAGTGGCGTCTTGCGTAAACAGGACAACTGTATGAAATATTTATTAACGGATTATTCTGTACATGAACATCCATAGAGCCGAGTTGATTTTGAGTAGTAGTTTAGCCTCGACGCTGGGAAGATATAGGACATAATAGCAGGTGGGGCCACTCCTTGGGGTAACATCTCACAAAGCACAGGCACGAGCCGGATTCGAACTCCACAACCTAGAGTTTGCGCCCCAGTGCTCTTAACGACTGCACCATCGGAACGCATCCATGGAATCAACATTGGTATGCTGGACGATTCAGGGTGAACATTCACACGTTTATTCGGTGACTCGCGTCGGCCTCAAACGAGATATCCAAGTGGCCACGATGGTGAACGATTTCGTCAACCTCGGCACTGGTTACACCCGGAACATGTGACTGAGGAGCGACTTCCGAAAGCTTGATCCAGTTCAAACGTTAATCCGTAGGTTGGAGAACCTACGGATTAACGTTTCAGGAGTGGCTGGTCAAGATAGATTAAAACAAGCGGCCAGAAATAGAGGATTTTTCTTCCCCGGGCCTTAGGTTTGTTAGATTGTGTATAGGTCCATCAACCGGCCGTAACAACGACTTGTAACCGTAGCTAGTACTGGAATCAATGTCGGTGTTAGTAATGCTTAACTTAGTCGTGGTACGGTCATTGTTCGAATTAGCCATTCGATTATTTAATCAGGGTCATTTAAGTCTGCTGCGCTGGTGACAAATCACTCCCTAAAGACAACGTTTCCCAGATTTCCGTTAGTACACGCCGTTAACCGCAACTGAAATATTCACGACAAAACCGTATTCGCATGCTGAAAGAAAAAAAAATCATGTCTGCTTCCAATAGAAAAAGGTGTCTGCACATTTTATAGCTGTATCTGACATAAAAAGCCGAGACACTTCAGCAAGTCTGCAATTCCATACAAATTGGGCTTAACCATTATGTGCGCTAGTATCATGAAATACTGTTTACAGCTGTGATAAAATGTTCTTTCCTATCGCAGTGGTGTGTTTTCAGTGATATATTTAATGTATTATTACATACTTTTATAAAATAGATCCTCTACGTAAATCCATTAGTACAGTCTTTTCTATCAGTCATAGGATACAATTACGCACACGGTTACCTGTCTATTTCACTTTCACTCAATTAACAGTGTTCTCTGACTGCTGATCAGTAACCCGTATAACAGGAAATTTGTTTAATATTTCGGTTCTTCTCTGATCTTTTTTAGAAGTCTTGTTATAATAAAAAATTATCTTTCCTTTTATTCCAGTGACGTGTTTTCAGTGATATGTTTAATTAAATATTTCTATAAAGTCCATAAATTGGACAGTGTTCAGTTGGCTTTACTAATAATTACTAGGATGTTTTTTCCTTTCAGATACATGTCATGCCGGTGTAGAGTCGGTGTGACCTGTTAGGAGGTGTGGTTTGAAGTCGCCATGGGATGTATGTGTTCGCGGGGTCAGCCGCAAGATGTCGCCAGCGGCGGCGGCGGCAGGGCCTTCAAGGTGGTGAACGTCGACGATCACGGTCAAGAGCGAAACCCAGGCCGGATCGAGATCACCGAATCGGAGCTGATCTGGTACCAGCGCAACAAGGAGCCGATCCGGTGGCCGCTGAATAGCCTGCGCCGGTACGGCTTCGATGCCGAGCTGTTCTCGTTCGAGTGCGGCCGGCGCTGTCCGACCGGTCCTGGAATATACGCATTTAAGTGCCGCCAGGCGGAGGCACTGTTCAACCTGCTCCAGGAGAGCGTCCAACGGCAGAGAACCGGACAGGAGGACGTCATGTCGGCGCCGGCGCTCACCACGGCCACCATACCGGCCGGTCACCAACCTTTGCTGCACAACAACGGCCACAACACGTCGTCCAATGGAAGCGCGGTAGTGGTGGTGATGTCGCGAAGTAATCGGCTATCGGGAGAAATCGCCACCAATCGGGAGGCAGCCGTGGCTGGCGGCGGTGGTGGTGCTGGCAGCGGCTCTCCGCTCTACGTCAACGACGACGTGAACTGTCACCACGAGTACATCAATACGAAGCTGGCCTCGCAGTCGGGAGCCGCATCCCGGACGAATCCGGGCGTTGTCGCGCCGGGTGGCATCACGGTCGTCGTGCCGCCGGCGGTCGTCAGCGAGAACGAGCACGTGATCCAGTATGCCGAGCTGGACTTGCCGGCGGTGGGAGACAACGCTAGCATCGGGGGCGGCGGTGATTCTACGCCAGTACATTTGACGAACGGTAGCTGCCACAGCGTCGGTCACCAGCAGGCCATGTACATAAACATTCCGGCCAACGACGGCAGCGGCCCGAGCGCAGCCGCCTGTCCGCCACCGCTCAGCAACGGTCTGGCCCGCCAGCTGGCCAGGCCCGACGAGCCGGTGCGCGGCTATGCAAACATCGGCAAGCCGCTGCCGGGTGGCGGCGCGCCGCGGATGAACTACGCCCAGCTGGATCTGCTGAGCAGCTCGGACAGCGTGGCCAACGGCTCCAATCAGTCCCCGGTCTCGCCGGTGTCGTCGTCGAATCCGGAATCGCCGACACGCCGCACGGACACGTACGCGATGATCGACATCGAGCGGACCCAAGCGCTGAACAACCGGCTCAAGAACACTGCCGACGACGAGGGCTCGCGGAAGACTCGCCACAACAGCAACATAGAAGAACTGCTCTAACAGTTACTGCACTACTTAATAGTTATTGCACTTCTTAACGGTTACTGCAATTCTTAACGGTTACTGCACTTCTTAACAGTTACTGTGCTTCTCTCCGATGACCCGGGAGGAGGGGATGGGGTGATTGGGATCCGTACTGGGCGATTTTGTTGTTGTTGTTGTAGTTGTTGTAAATGTTTTTGTTGTCGCTTGATGCTGCTGCCGTGAAGAAAGTGTTCCAAATCCGAGCAGCGCTGTGTGCGCGCGCGTATGTGCGTGCGTATGTGTATGCGTTCTGACCTGCCCGGCTGAGCGGGGAAGATGATAATGTTTTGGATCCGTTGTTTGAGTGACGTTCTGCCGAAGTAGTGTCACTGATTTGGTATGATATGTTGGTCATTTGTAATAAAGTTCAGCGGCGGCCATTGCCCAGCTCGTGAAGGGTTGGCTCACCTGACATCACATATCTCTGTCGTCTTAGTAAAAGGATCTGTCGTCTCGGTAAAGGGATGTAAAGGTGTGATGTTGGGCAATGGATGGCGTTTCTTCAAATTTTGTGTCCTGTCGGTAGTATCAGTGTGGTAATTTATTTTTATTTTTTAGATAGACACACGCACACACACACACACACACAAGAGAGAGAGAGAGAGACTTTAGCTCATTTATAAACCTAGATCTCAGTGTGTGTCAACTGATCCGTTCACAATAATTTTCTTTGCATATAATTATTCCAGAAGCACTTGACTCCACATAGATACCGACTCCTCTACGGACAAGGCATATTGTCCATTCCTTTATATAATTACTAATCCATATATACGCTCTTAAAGTCGGGCACGGCGAATTCGTGGCCTTTTGGTTGTGAGATTGTGGTGCGCCAAGTCCGGCGTGTGTTCTTAGTTTATGTATGCGTGGTAGATTCTGGGCCCCCTACTTTGACTGGGTGGTCCTATGTGTTGTACCCTTCTGGTCTCAACAAACTATAGATGCCGCTGTTTACCACTGAAATGGCCCAGTCTTGCCGACGTCTGTACGGAAATGTGATGTCAACAAACGGAATGTGTTTTGCGTGCTTCCCCTCACCCCACTCTTTCGTTAAAGCCTGCCACAGCACCAGCTTATTTTTAATGGGTGTGGTATGTCTGGGTCTTCACGGTGACTCAGGCTTGTTTGGTGCATTTCGGGTTTCCGTTTCGTCCCTGGCCTAGTAGGTATGGCTCATCACTGCCGTGCTGTCCCGTGTGTTGTCTTGTTATGACGGAGGTGATGATCACCTGAATGATATCGCCTGCGTTCGGCATCTCCTGGTTGCGAAACGGCGATAAATCGTTCAACATATTTGCTTTGTCTGGTGTGTGTGTGTGTCTGGTGTGTGTGTGTGTGTGTGACAGTCGGATGTCGGTGTTTTGTAGATTAAAGGCCTTTTGAGAAAATACTCGTCGACGTCTTTATTGAAGATATATCTCTCTGATGCATACACGGAACCGTCTGGTAATTATTGTTGAGTACGCGCGCGCGCAGGCGGTGGCGTCCCCTGGTGGGTAGTGAGGCGATGTCTGTGTTCACGGATGCTACTTACCGAATTGAAAGAGAAGCCTTCGCCGATTGGGTCATGTATTATATTTCGCTCTACTCGTGTCGGGTAAGTGTTCACTAACCACGTTAGGTTACTGTAGATAATCATTGCTCATGCGTGCGTGTGTGCGCGCGCGAGTGAGTGAGTGAGTGAGTGGGTGAGACAGACACTTATCAATCATGTGTTCATTGGAATCTCTCCATCCAAATGGCAACAGTTTCTGGCATGGTATGTACAGATTTGTTCTTTGTATTTATATTCGCCGATGTACGCCGTATACTAGTCATTTCACACGATTTTCTGATCGATTCGATCAATTAAACCCTGTTCATTTAATATCTGGGCTTAGTGGCTTGGTAACGGATGCTGTTCGGTTTCGCTTTATCGAACGTTCGATTCGGGTCCAGTCATTAATTAGGAACGCCTCATTCGTCGAACCTTGATCCGATGTCAGCTGAACAATTACGGCAGGGGCACCGATGTCCCGTTTCAGTTCGGTGCCTATGATTTTATAACAGAAGAGATGGGTCTTGTTGCCTCGCCCTACACCGATCATATACCAACTCCCCCCCCCCTCGTTTACGTTGCTAGTTTTAAATATGTATGCGATTATTTTCAGTTCTGGCATTGGTTTTTAGATGGTAAGAGATCATGTGTCAAAAATGGAATGAAATAACGTTATGTACATGTGCCTATTATGCAGTATGTGTGTGTGTGTGTTCATTGGATAAAAACAGGATATTATTTAATTTAGAAGTATTTTTACCCATCAGTGTTGCCTTATTTGCATGTCAACGCCTTGCATTAATTTATTTTAAGTAAATCAATAAAATGGGCGCGGAATTTTTTTTAAGCGCGGAAAAGCCTTTACAGGTCACACAGTTCGGGAAGCTTACAGCTTTTAGCACTATATATATATATATATATATATATATATAACACGAGCTTAGCGTTGTTTTTAAACCAAAGAACACTGGCTTGGACACCTTCTCATTATATATGTCAAGCTTATTATTTATAAAATGATGGTAAAGTATTTGATATTGATTTTTAAATAAAATGCCACTGTACAAACGCTACTTGGTGTCATAGTTGGTGATGTGTTTGTGTCAGAATTACTTATACCTCGGTATGATCTTAATGCAGCAGTCACGGTAATTACCTACCTGGACACTAAACTGATGGGTGAGAAATGTGTGCTATCGAGAATATAATGAATAGGAAGCTATGGTAAGTCGAACGGGCCAAAATGACAGCCAGAGAAGTGATCCAGAGATGCCAAACATTACGATTTGTGCATAATTATTACGATATTTGGATTATTATTACGCTGTCATGATAAGTTCGTCAATTATTACGTTGTGTTGTTTTTCCGTCAGAGCATTCATTCGTAAGTACATTATTTTTGGCCAGTCCCGTAGTGTCAAAGCAATGTCCCTTCCTTTAGCTGGAAAAATCAACATTGGAAAATCTACTTTACGTTTCAAGGGAATATTTCCTGTACACAAGGACGCTGTGCGATTTCAGCAATGCAAATTGATCAGATCAGCATAATTTTACTACCATTGACTTCAAGTTTGAAATTGGTTCATTCATGAATATCAAAGCCGAAGTTTTGTCGCGCTTGGAACTTCGGGTAAACTGTATTTGATTGACTTCTCATGCCTAAACTCCGAGGAGCCAAAAAGTGGAGATCAGAAATTCAAGAACATTTACAGCTAAGTATCCTGTAATAATTGCATCTCGGGTTAGTGTCAGCCATTATTTTTGCACCATTTGCGTGGTTGAATTTGACCTATCGTTGGATTAGCTAATAGACACTTTTCGCGACAACTACGCCATCTAGTGATCTCCTTGTGCTGGTCGCATTCCACAGTACGAGCTTTGGCATTTGTGCGCTAAATCATTGGTAATTGTTGCGTTGGACTCTGATAATAAATTCCTTTGTGCTAATCGGAAAATCACATAGGGCTTGATATTGATTGTTCTCCCCAAACTGATTGGTATACTTTGTCAGTAAATACATGTTTATTTACCGTTGTTTACATTTTGTACAGTGTGCGATTTGCAATATAGCGCATTTATTTTTTCTTACATGTCATGGTAGCCCTCTCATTTAATGAATATATTAGACGGAGTTTCGCCAAAAATATCAACTTCGTATTTGATTATATAGTTTCATAATTAACCTGTCGTTAAGTATAATATGTAATATTTAGCACCGTAAACCCCGAGTGGAAAGGTTGTGAGAATTGGTTACCTGGACAGCCATTCGGAAAATGTATAATCATTAACCACGTTGATCGGTCTGATATTTTGTTGATGTTTGATGTCAGATGGTTTGTTTTAAATCAGAAGTTTTGAGTTTTTGTCATAACATCTGAGTTGCAGTGCTTCACATTGTCTCGCAACTTCATCCATCTCAAGTGACTTTTCCTAATATTCCTAAATATTAGCAAAAATTAAACAAGAAAATATTGTAGTTCACTTAATAGATGTTTCATAGATTTTTTTACGAGAATCAGTAAATCGATCTGGTCTTGTGAATACAAAAAATGGTGAATCTACAAACGAATACATTCGTGTTTCAGTTTTGTATTTTCATTTTGTATACGGCGTCGCTGACCCGTAAACAGAGTCGATCCTGGGATTATCCACTGCGCATGTGTGACGTAAGCCGTCTATTTATAGCTTAGGAAATTACGTCTACTCTCTCATCTATTGGTGCTTGACGGCTAACCTTTATCCAGCTAAAATATGTGGTCATGTGACGTTGCACGTCAGTATGCACTGACCGGATAAACTTTTGCCGTGGATCATTCACAATCAGTGTGGTAATATACGAAATATGACATGTGGTATAATTCTGCCGGTGGATATATTAGCGTGCAGATAGCTGTTGGCTTACATTCCCCCATTATCGCCTACGATGGTGCGATTTGTTCAGAAATCTATTCCATCAAATATTTTTGCCTTTGGGTGTTACTCGTGTATCAGATGAACATCCTTATGTTTAATCGATTCTAGAACTATATCCAGGGCCGGATTAATACCCACAGAGGCCCTAAGCACTTAAAAGATTAGGTGCCCCCATATATAGGTATGTTACAATTAATCTGTATATTTAAATAATATGTATATTACCTGAAATTTTCAGTTAATCTGTATAAAATCTCAGTTAGCATTAGACATATTACCGGAATATTTCAGGTAATATACATATTACCTGATTATACAGATTAATTGTAATATATATATATATATATATATATATATGGAGATAGAGAGAAATATAATTATATATATATTTATATGTGTGTGTGTGTGTGTAAAGAAAGATAGTTATCTGAATCACAATCTGACATTTTCATTCTACAAATTATTGTGTTTTCACTGTAAAATTGCCGAGAAATAAACACCACACCCAACGTCATTCACCAACCCAAAAAACTCTGGTAAATAATACCCAACAACACGTAAATAAATCATAAACTCCGGCCATCTTGTTTATGATTGGACACCGTGAACATGTTTAAGTTATATTTCCGATCACATTGAATATTATTTTAGCAATGTAATGTGATTTCTTTTGTGCCATAAACCATTTCTGTGGGGTGCCCTTCCCTTGCTGCCATAAGTACGTGCTTATTTTGCTTAATGGTTAATTCCTGACTGTATTGTCGGCTTACACAAGTATATTTAGAAAATTTTAATTTTTAAATCCATTCTAACACATCTGTTCGAGGTAGCTTTCACAGATAAATAATAATTATTTTTTAAATCACTTATTGGGTTTTTAATAGACATTATTTGGGGTATCACTGTACAGCGCATTTGAATAGTTCCTGCTAGTAAGGGCTCTTTATTAAATATACATTATTATTATTATATACGGTAAGCTGTCGGCTGTGTTAGTTCTCTTTTGCTGCCAATGCTGATGGTGAGAGAATAGACAATAGACCAATTCAATTACCTTTGGCGCCACCATGCGGCTACATTTCACACTACGGTCTCGGGTTAGAAGTCTAAGAATCACTGTGTTGCATGGCGATTTACGCCTTTAGTGGCCGATTAATGTCTTACTGAAAAACTGTGTATAAGTTATTTACCAGCTATATTTGGATTTTATTTATAGTCCATTAAGGTTATGTGATCTCCAGATCATAATTTTGCATTTAATAGGAATGACATAGACTTCATCCAATAGATATATGTCTCTAAACTAAGTAAAGTTCAGCGCGATTTGCATGGCTGTCATGGTCCGGCCCTAAACTTTTGCCATCTGACATGACGATGTGAACGGATAAAATCAATGTTCACATAGATTATAATTCAATGGGTGATTCCTATTACTGTAACATTGGTATTTATGCATGGTATCTTTTATTGAAAGTGAACTGTTTTATTTTCTGAATCAGCCAATCGTGCAATGTTTACTACATGTAATGTCAAGGATGTTAATACTCTAATGTAATAATTAAAAAAATATAGATACAGGTGATACGTATATGATTGGTTCCCAGGTATAAATAAAAATTATATTTCCCAAACTGTACATTAAAAAAACCCAGCTAAGGTTTAATTTAAAAATCATTTACCATTTATCCATTGAAACCCATGCTAAAAAAATCTCCTAGAAGTCAGCATGAATAACTGAGCTTAGCTGTGCCATTCATCTGGAAAAAATCTGTCCGCTCAATCATTGGATTATATCCTAATAAATATTGAGTTAAATCCTTTGGAAAGACACAACCGTTCAGCTGAAATACTATTCTTGCGTCCGAGTCTCCGTGTAATATGAAATAATTGGCTGAAAGATTTCCAGTATTTATCGTTAGTGAAAGGTGCCATCCTCTGTTAACAGTGGGCGCCATAGCTGTTTCTTTCTAACCCGAGACAGCAGTTGGTTACCGATGCAAAGCATTTCTCTTGGATCGGGCTATTTCCGCGACGACTGCGCCATCTAGCGAACTTCCGTTTGAACCATACGATCAAAACATTCTTTTACCAATCGTGAGATCACAGAGACCACGATATGTTTCATATCATTCAATAACGTGCTATTTTTTTTCAGGCAGAAATAAACTGTCAACTTTCCCTATACAAATAATAATAATAATAATAATAATGTATATTTAATAAAGCGCCCTTAATAGCAGGAGTCATTCAAAGGCGCTGTACAAATAATATGTAATATAATAATACCCCAAATAATGTCTGTAAAAACCCTGTAATGATTTAAAAGATAATAATTATTTATCCGTGAAAGCGACCTTAAATAGGTGTGTTTTTAGAAGAGACTTAAAATTTCCAAGAGACGACGCATTTCTAATATTTGCCAGCAACTTATTCCACAAAGTGGAGGCTGCAACACTAAACGCACAATCACCATATGACTTGAACCGAGATACTGGCACCTGCAATAGTATCTGACTGGATGACCTGAGTTTTCGGGATGACTTTCTAATGGAAACCAGTTCACACAGGTATTCTGGCGCCATATCATTAATAGATTTATAAGTTATTAACAAAATCTTAAAATGGATACGCTGTCTAACAGGTAGCCGATGTAGTTTTTGAAGAATTGGGGTGATATGATCATATTTTCTAGTATTTGTTACAATGCGAACTGCACTATTCTGAATTCGCTGAAGGCGATTAATGTTATAATCAGATATGTGATATAACAGGGAGTTACAATAGTCTATACAAGATGTAACAAAACCATGAACTACAGTTACAAGTGATTCTTGTGTCAAGAATGCTTTTAAACAGTGGATGTTCTTAAGATGGTAGTAGGCAGCTCGGCATACTGATGTGACATGTTCATGCATGTTAATACATTGGTCAAAAATAACCCCTAGATTTTTTACTGACCCATTAAGGGTAATCGAAGATGCACCCATCTGTAATGCTGGTGTCTTTAGGGATTTAATACAATGTGGTGATGCCAAATATAAAATATTTGTTTTATTATCATTTAGTTTTAGAAGATTTCGAGTCATCCATAGCCGAATATTGGCAATACAATGTTCTAAATTCTTCAAGGAAGAGGAAAAATTTAACTCATTGTCAGGATCCAGTGATATATACAGCTGTGTGTCATCAGCATACAAGTGATATTTAACCCCATATCGCTGCGCAATGATCACAAGAGGACGGGTATACATTGTGAAAACCAGAGGACCAAGAACTGAACCCTGTGTTACACCAGATAACAAAAACTGAATGTCAGATAAAATACCATGAACAGACACTCTCTGGGAGCGTTGTTCCAGATAGGATCTAAACCATTCAAGTACTCTACCTGACAGACCAAACATGTCTTTTAACCTAGAGAAAAGTACATTATGGTCAACTGTATCAAATGCAGCAGACAGGTCCAGAAGAACAAGTATTACTGGCTTACCTTGATCAATTGACATCATAATATCATTTGATCTTATCTATTAGTAAAAATAATTCTACGTTATATTTAAAAAAAAATGAAACTGCTACAAGTACTTGTAGATCTATATAGTTCTGTTAATCCCACAAACGGAAATTTATAAACAATTAATGAGTTACACTTCTTGTTCCCGCAAACTACAGTAGATGTGGACTGCGCATGCGTCGCGAAAATTATCTACTATCAGTGTGGTCGTTAACAACGAGTCCCAGCTCAGTATTAGCATTCCAATGCACAATATTATCATAACACACGTGATGTAACTTCCATCTCGCGGGGACAACTGTCACAGTGATAAGATTTCAGAAGACATCCGGGAGACGGCCAAACAAGCAACAAAAGTCAAATGAGCAAAGTCGACATTCTAAAAAATATAGCAGCAAAGATGTATGTACTTGTTCTGGAATAATGCACTGACAGACCCCCCCCCCCCCGTTCAGATCTGGCAGTCCATATCTTCCAGTGAATGGATCATTGACGTTCACAGCCTAGCTAACAGCGGTTCTGAGAGAGATCAAAATAGAAACTTCCTTTGGAAGAACGAACCTATTAGATCCACAATCTGGCTGACGATCCCCTCCGTCAGATATATTCGTTTATCTGTAAAATGTTGCCTTGATTACGAGTTGGATTGAACAACGGTGTGACATCTGTCAGAGCCGAGCGCACATAATAAACAACACTCATCCATCTATCCATGCAGTTAAAACAGGAACACGTTGGACCATTCCGTAACGTAACAAATCTTCTAAACGCCTTTATATTAATAGCTTGTTTGGTTTCATTATAAAGTGTATTCCATAACTTTGCACCAGTATAAGAGATAGATTTTTTTATACCATACTTAACAGTATTCAATTTTAGCATAACAATATTCGTAGCATTTCTCATATCATTGGCTAAATCATGCACAACAGATATTCCATGTAGATATTTTGGTCCCTGCATATTTACAATCTTATAGACTTCCACTAGAATCAGCTTAATTCTGGGTACATACAATAGTGGTTTATTACACTTTTCACGTGTGCACAAGGTAGGCTAAATGGGTCGAGCGACCTCCGAAGGTAATGAAGCGAAGTCCAAGATGAAATAACCTTCAGATATGCCCACGCCGAGATTCGAACACGGGTGGTAGTGGATCTGTGGTCCAACACGCTACCGCTAGACCACAGAGGTGCCCTAACTCGGTATAAGAAGAAACGTAGTCATTATAAATAGAGCGAAGGGCTCGCTTTTGATACTTGTTTTCTTCATATTTTTTCATTGAGCTGAGACACAAAGCTGCCTGCAATAATACCCGACTGGATGACTTGTGATACAGCGCTTTCCCGACAACAAGTGTAATTGTTCAAGAATTAGAGTGATCTGAAATAGGTAAAAAAATCCAAGTTATGACATCTGCGTATTTGTTTTCAGGCAATTTTGCAAAATCACGAAAAAAAGCAACGTAAGCAACCCAGTTCCAAATTTATTTCATAATTAATCATTACGTCTTTATTGATTTCCAATCATTTGGTCAATATCGGCTGTCCTTTAAAACGGGTTTACTAATGAGTACTGAACTACAACATTAACAGTCAAAACTACCAAATAGTTGAATTGAATTTTCTTCTCAGTCTAGTGAGACTATATAGTGAAACATCCCACAAATACGAGTGTGAGTAGGAATCGAACGTTTAACCTGGAGGTTTGCTGCACACCTTTTTGGCCATTGCTCTATTCTTTCACCCACGATGAAAACCACGTATTATATATATATATATATATATATATATATATATATATATATATATATATATATCGCACGATAAAAGGTTTTATTATGTCCCAGAGACCTTTTATAATAAAATTAATGAGTTACAAATAAGTGTTCGTTTTAAAACACACAGGCATGCACGTGTGCACGTACGCATGCACATACCCCATACACGCATAGGGATAGAGAAAGAGAGAGACGTGGCTATCACGTCCTATTTAATTTTTTATTCGCACGAATGAATGCATTATGACAGAAACAGATCTGAGAGACCGTCGTTTATTTAGCTTCCCTAAACAAATGTATCATTATATAAAACAAGAACACGGCTATAATAACACACGTTGAACGTGTGTTATTACGAGGTAGTGTCGTATACAGGCTACCTAGTCGCCTAACTCGAAATATAGGCGTAAGTCTAGAATTAGAGTTGACCAGATTTCGAATGTACGCCCACTGAGTACATTATGACGGCTAGTGGCACGTACGGATCGACAAACAATGGCCGATCGGTGTTTAATATTGTTAGCCAAGAGTCGGATGTCGTTAACAATAATAGATCGATCCTTGGCGAGAGAATGGACTTAGATCTAAACGGAGCGACGTGTTAAAAGCCCTGTTAGCTGATACGACGGCCCGCGGGATCCCGATCCCTGGCCTATATCGGGGCTAGACTGTCGGCATCCAGTCATGTCTGGATTGATACCGGATCCAGATAGACACGCGGTATAGCCGACATTAGAGCTGTCGGGGCGCTTTACAACGCTTTCATGTCTTCCTTTTCGGGCCGTACTTTCCCTTTGGCTTATCTCGATGTTCCGGATCTGAGGTGGGCGCCATGCTAGGTAACGGGAAGCGGATCAGATTTGTATTTATTGGCACCGTAATGTAGACCGGAGTCCCGCGTTCCGGACATGTTGTCCCGTAGTTTGTTATCATCCGGCGTAGTGTAGAACGTCCGGGGCCGTGTTTTGGCCAGAAATTGCGCTTTAAGTTATAGATAACCAAGGACTACGGATCGTTATGGATCCAATTTGGAGTACGATGTAGTCATCAGGACATTCTCTATTATAAACCCGAGTATTATGATGGCAAGTGGTTAGTATATTGCGCTGCAAACCTCCCGGTTGTGGGTTTGAATCCGGATCAAAGCTGTATTTGTGGGGCAAATTTCATCGATGAGTCGTCGCTCGGTCTTGTGACCCAGGTGTGACCAGTACTGAGGCTAATTAACTCAACTGAACTCAACTCTTATAAACCATAATTTCTCTGTATTTATCTGTCTGCCTGTCTTTGTCGTCGTTCCCCTGGTGTCTTTGATAGTACGCTGTACAGTAGATGCCGAGGCCGTGGGGTCGGATCCGAGTGTGGCTCGTGAGTTGGCGAGATGTTGCATCCATCACTGAAAGGTGACCGCCTGAAAATGGCATATCTCTTGGGAAATGCTCCATCGGTACAATGTCCCATGTGACCAGCGTTGAAGCTAAACGAAACTCTGACTGACTGACTGATTAACTCGTCGACTGACTGACTGACTGACTGACTGACTGACTGACTGACTGACTGACTGACTGACTCACTACTACTCACCACTCACTGACTCACTCGCTCGCTCGCTCGCTCGCTCGCTCGACTTTCATCCTTCTACCCTACCTCCACTCACACCACCACCCACACCACCACCACGCTCGCTCGCTCGCTCGCTCGCTCACTCACTCACACTCACTCACTCACTCACTCACCACCAATCCACTCACTCACTCACTCACTTACTCATTCACTGTCTTGTTCTCGAACCAGATGTCTTTGATTTGGGTTGTCTTTATGTAATCCCAGAATATGATCATCCTACAGAGCCATGCGTCCATCTTACTTAACAAAGAGATTCAACAAGCCAGTTGCCATAAGAATAACGTAATGTGCTAGCCACATGTTATGAGGCTAATTGTAACATTATCCACAAACCGTCCAATTCACATGTTATCATACACCCAGAACACCATTGGATGTTTATCAGAGCAGGTAATGTATCAATGAGAAATATAATTCACGATGTGTACGGGGTCTGATTAAAGCATATGAATTTTTATAAAGTAAAAATGCCTTATTAAATAATATTAATAATAATAATAATACTAGTCCATCGATTCGTAATAAAGAAAATATTTATCTTTAAAAACTACGTCTAGAACAAATGACCGGAGTGCTAATTACCGACACCAAAATAAATGTGAGTCGGCCGGATTTATAACAATTTCGTAACAACTTCATTATTAATAAAGTCCGGGATTCGTCATCCTAACAAAAACTATCCCTTATTCGGAACACACACGGAACAGGAAATTACACAGAGAACTGAAACGAATCTTTAACTTCATAGCTGTGGATGACAGATTGGTGGCTCCATCTGGTGGTGGCCAACTTCCAAATCGGTACGGATCCGCACATGCTACGCCCCCCACACAAATTTTTGCTGTTGTTGCCGTTATAATCGTTGTTGTTGTTGTTGATGTTGATGTTACGTGGAAACCTGGTGTAGCCAGCTGGCCGGGAAGTCAAGTGACCGGGAACGCCCCCCCCCCCCCGAAAGCGGCCGTGTGGCCCGTAGCTTTGGTTTGCTTTAAAGACTGGCAGCGAGATCGTGGAAATGTGAGTGACGGTAAGGGGAGGCTTGCAGCAATACGCTGTGTGTGTGTATATATATTAGCGAGTATAGGAGCGCTGTTTATTACAATAAGTGACCATCAGATAGCTGGCTCTGACATAGGATCGGTAGAGATGCCGCGTGTAATGGTAGAGAGCAACCACCGGGATACGGGATCATCGCATCCGGACAACTTACAGACCGAGTCTTTTGTCACCCAACCGAACTTCTGAGAGGAATGTCTTAGAACACCCGGAACCACCACAAAGGTTACACGGATCGGCGTTCCTTTGCCGTCATGGTTGTAAAACCGAATGGATTATTTGGAAGGTAATTAGCTATATTTACTTGCTGTCGTTCGTTTTATCCCCGATCTAGTCCGGTACGCGTTTTCTCCGAGCTCGAATATGGCGATCGTAGCAGATTCGCTGCTCATCTATCGCGAATCTTTGGTCTTCTGTACGATACCTTTAGTCCTGATGAATTTGCCAGTAGCAACTGGATACAGTGTGGCGCAAGGTAGCGACCGGGATCACGGCAGACCTCCGGGTTCGGAGATTTATTATTCCGGATATACGAACTACCCCCGAGCTCCTGACCCCCTTCCGGCAAACACCTCGGCCAATCGGCATCCCGAAATGTATACCACGGCTTCCGTACTCAAGTTCAACGACTCGGCCACCGACGATCAAGTGGAACGGTACTTCCGGCCGCTGATACGCGTCTTCACGATGGACGCTAGGTGTCGTACGTACGAGTTCATCGTCTCTTTCGTCCTGCTCGGCGTCACCTGTATATTCGGATTCGTCGGCAATGTGCTCTCGATCCTGACGCTGCGTCGGGATTCGGTCAAATCGGTGACGACCTTCCTGCTGTCGGCGCTGGCCGTCGCCGACACGGCCTTCCTGGTTCCGGTCGTCTTCGTGATCCTGATCCCGACCGGATGCGAGTTCTACCAGAACTGTCCCGAACGGCTGAATAACGTCATACCGATCCTGGAACAGTTCGGATGGGGCATAACGGGCACGTGTCACACGTGTACGGTCTACGTCACCGTACTGGTCGCTGTACACCGCTACCTATGGGTCTGCCGTCTGGAGTCGGCCAGGCGGCTATCCGGATTAAGACGGACCAAGTTCCAAGTGGCCGCTGTACCGGTGTTCGCGTTACTTTACAACAGTCCGCGATTCTTCGAGTACCGAGTGATCCACTATTCGTGGAACGACACGACGTCGGCTGGCGTCAACGTCATCCGACGCGAGACAACCAAAATCCTGGCCACCGTCGGCCGAAACGAGGTCTTCCAGATCGGCTACAAAAACGTCCTGTTCATCGTCGTCATGTACGCCGTCCCGTTGGCCATACTGATCCTGGTCAGCGCCAACCTGATCCGGACGCTGCGCATCCGCCGGGACACGCTGCGCCGCCTCGGCTCGACGAACAGCAGCAGCGCGTCATCGAGTCGCCGCGACGACAACATCACGCTCGTTCTCGTCATCATCATTGCCGCCTTTATCGTCTGCCAGACGCCGATCATGATCCAGAGATTGATGCTGGCCGTCAGCGGGACGTCAGCATTGCTTGGATGCGGGACGTTCTACTTCTATTTTGAACACTTCGCATACTACATGGTGCTGCTGAACTCGTCGACGAACTTCGTCATCTACATCCTCTTCTCGCCGCACTTCCGCCAGACGCTCATCGCTGAGGTGCTGCGCAAACGGCGACCAGCCGGAACGGTGGCGCCGCCCAGCGCCCGGCAAGGAAGTCGGAACCGGAAACGGAGCGGCGACGAACGCGAATCGGCATTCCTGATCGGGAAGAAGCCGGATCCGAAGTCGACCCGTTCGACCAATCCAAACGTGGAAAGCGCGACTGAGAACCGAAGTCGCGGGCAGAAGGCCGCGGCCACCGCGAACGGCGTCAACAAACGACTTCTGACAACGCCCGAGATTAATGGCGGCCTGGCTAGTGCCGTCTTCTCGAATTGTTCGCAGACAACGAATCAGGAAACATGGCTGATGTCCGAAGATCCCGACGATATAGCGGCATCGACTCCGGATCCGGAACGGAACTGCGGCGTCGTCGTCCGCACTGCCGCAGCCGAGGGGGCGCTCGAAGGGAAAGATGGACGGCTATCGGATAACGAGGCTTACTGAAATAAGACCCGAAATTAGGCGAGTACAAAACAACAACAACAACACTAACAACTCAGTTTTCATCATTCCCAAGGATTTCGATGATTATTGATCGATTATCGATGTTTGGGCGATTGCAGTGAGATTTTGGTTTTGTGAGAAATGTATCTTATATTTGGTGATGTAGATTTTATTAAGCTCTTGCGTGTGTGAGCGCGTGTGTGAGCGCGTATATGTGTGCGCGCGTGTATGTTTGTATTGAAAAACAGCAACAAGTGATACTTATATAGTACTTGATTTGTACTTTATTACTTGACGTTCAGCTGGTGGCTAGCAGCAGGGTAATATAGGTTTTATAATCAGTATTAGGTTCATTGTTAAATGTATTTGTACGAATACATGTACTTAGAAATACAGCTACACGTGTAAAATGATCCAGTTTGCTCATCGGTGAGGTCTTTTACGTGAAAGGGCACTCACTCACTCACTCACTCACTCACTCACTCACTCACTCACACGCTCGCCCCCGCGCGCGCACACACACACAAACACACACACGCGCACGCATACATAATCATTCAAACTTATTCATGTACCAACACATGAGACAATCTTCTTAATCATTCACCTTAACGCTGTTGTTATTTCTCAGTATTTTCTTAGTTAGTAATTTTAAAATCGATTTTTTAAATTAATTGTCTGATGTAGGAAGGTTCACTTTGTTATGGCTGTGTGATAGCTTCGCGGTAAAGTGCTGACTCTTATTTCAAGGATCAGTGGGTTCCATTGACCTTCGCGGCGCAAATCTTAAGTCCAGTTCACAACTTCGTGAGTGGACCACTACGCTAAATGTACCCGATACAACGACGCGGCTGTCTCGGTTAATTAAAAACGGGAGGTGAAAAGAACCCGGATGTTCAATTTTTACAGAGTTATTTCCGGTCTTCAACCAGAGCCGAAGTTGGTGTAAGTGAATGAGTGGGTTCGTGAGTGAGTGAGTTCCCAGTATATCCTCGGCGCTGGTCACATATATCCCATATCGCGCGAGGGGAGAAATATCTGGAATACACCGGTGTCACAAAGATTACAACCAATGACCTTGAGGGCAAAGGTCAGTCTGAGTTAACGGCAAAACTAAATTTCTGTTTATTGCGTTTTATACTTAAGTTATGCTAATTTATGTATTAAAATTGGGGGCAGTAGCTCTCTTCATTTCGCTGACGTATCACATCAGTTCGTGTTCGTTCCTGGAACTTGTGTAAGTTCAAACGGTTCAAAGATGCTCGCCATTTTGGTTTTACGTTGTAACCGATTCGTACGTTAACGGATTGTTCCGGGTGTGAGATTTCAACTATTCGTATCTCTAGAGACGTTTCGCCCCAACAGTTGTTTACGCCAACTCACTTCGTAACACGCCGTCGTCGGAGTATACATATGGACTATGTTAGCGCTGTTCTCCGACTTGTCTATATCTTGAGGATATTTTCAAGATCGTGTCGAGATGTTGGTCCTGTGATATTCACCTCTTGGCCTTGTTATCGATACGACATCTTTGTGTGTGCGTGCACGAGTGTGCGTGTGTGTGTGTGTGTGTGTGTGTGATCATTTTAACCGTGTTTACTAAAACAAACAAAAAATGTATGTCTTAACAATAAACTGATTTTTAAAGCCGTAGCCGAAGTGTCATTTATATTTAATCCCTGACTGTTGTCGGTCCGGAAAATGGCCAAACGTTGATCGAGATTGCTAAGTTTGGCAAAAGGAGATGGAATAAAAATCTTCCAATTATTCAGCCATTCTTCATTGAATTTTGGCCCAAAACCAGAGCAGCCACCGTCCTGCCATAAAACGTATTGGGAAGGATCGTCATCCCGTCAGACTAGCATCAGTTACTGTCACAACATCTTTTATTATCTAAACGTAAACATTAAAACAACTCTTACTATCTACCGTTCGTAGATAAGCTATCTCGGCGTGACAGCTGGACTTCGAGAAAAGTTACAGAGTTTCTTAGCTGAAAAAAGAAAAGAATTTCTGGAATATAATTAATCGGTGTAATAATATTTTCTTATTCGCGCCAAAATACGTCCGCCCCCCCCCTTCCTCGCGAAAAATGAAATGACCGAAACAAGAAGAAAACAAACTAACAAAATAAGATGGAATATGATCCATGGGAAACTAGTCAGAATGGAATAAAATCATTGGCTCGTAAACATCGATGATTACGTGTTGGGTTCTGTGTGTGTGTGTGTGTGTGTGTGTATGTGGGGGGGGGTCCTCTCTTTCTCTCTCTCTGTGCGTGCGTGTTTATCTGAGGTATGTTGCTCGTTATCGTGATAATTTTGTTGTTATCATTGAAATAAGCTAATGAAGAAGTGCATCCCCCTCTCTGTGTATGTGTATATCTGCATACGATGATGATATGTGAATGCCTCAGAATATCAATATGTCTGCAAGTGCACACGGGTGTATGTATGTCTGAATGCGCGTGCATGAATACCTGCATATTTATGAACATTTTGGTATGGTATTACTTTATAGGATGGGGGAGGTATTTTTTTAGACAGTGTATTGTCACTGTGAGTGAGTTCTGTTATCTCCATATCATATTGATCCAGATTTCATATTGATCCAGGTGTTATATTTATGGAGATGCCTTTAATATTCAGGTGTCTTTTTCCTTTCATTATTCCCGTGATCTACCTCTCGAATAGATAACTCTCATCAAGGGGACACAACAATAATGAGTTTGCTCCTTCGATCCCTCCGTCCCGACGTAGAGTATTGTAGCACTTCTAGGCCGTTTGCGAGATTAATTTCTCGACTAAAATTATGATGGATGGAAGATCACGTTAAATGACGCTGGTTTCGCACTGAATTACAATGGGACGTTGAAGAACACCCTCCTCCCCTCCTCCTCCCCCCTCCTCAACATCATAATCATTATCATCACCATAATAATAATAATAATAATAATAATCAGCATCATTATCACAGTTTATAAATTCATCGTCTGAAACCAGTTCCGCTTTACATTTTGCTATACCACACCCACACCCACCCGTAGGCTCCTGTACATTCCTTCACCATCATCAACTTCTCGGGGTGTTTGCCATGGCCGGCTACCCATTCCATAATATTTTATTATCATCCAACGTCAGGCACTCATTACATGACTAACTAAACCAGCTATAACGCGTGAATGTTAACAGCCAGCTAATGGATTCGAACAGGTAAACTTTCAATTTCTCAGCCAACAGTTTTAGCTTTAAGCCATCACGAAGCCGATCCCAGTTTGTGCTCTAGTCCACTTTTCCTGCGCCATAGGCTGCTTCGTGCCGTAGTTTGCTTTTTCCATAGCCTCTTTTCCGTTATTTAGCATTGACCAATCAGCGCACGGCTGACTGGAAGAACTAATCACATCAACGTAAGGAGTGAATGAGTAAATGATTGAGTAGCTCGTTTAGCCGCAGCACGGATCACACCTGGATCAAATGGTCGGAGAGTAAATCCCTAGAAACTCCCCCCCTCCTCCATAAAACAAGTACCAGTTGGTTCCGAACCCGCATCCTGGAGGGTTTTAGCGCAATGGTCTAACCGCTGCGCTGTCGAAGCAATCACACCAAGTTAAAGAAGAGATCGTCTTTTATTAGGAAGCGTTTCATGTAGATATTGTGTCATAAGGCGATCGTGTAAAAGTTTTGTCGGTTTTTTGTTGCCTTCTGTTCAGTCTCCCGAACAAGGTAGGACGTGATCTCGTGATAAAAGATCGAGCCTCGAGGGCAGGGACACTAATCCGGATCATCTTGACCTCGTCTGGCTGAAGGCCCCGGATCGGTCTCCTTCTGGTTACCTTCGCCACAAAGGACGAAGTAATATCGTGATGAAAGATTGACCTAGAAGGTCATCGTGACACCATACTTCGTGGTATCTAAATAGTCCCGAGACGACGGCGACGCTGACAGACGACGGTGACGCTGACAGACGACGGTGACACCGACAAAGACGCTGACACCGGCATCGACGACGATAGTGGCAAGGAATCGATCGGCCATTATGTCCTTGAATGAAGTCGAAGGACTGATTTAAAAATATATTTACGTCGAGTCATCTGACATTCGCAGAAACGTGTTACTCTAAATAGACAAAGAAATATATGCTTGTTATCTCCTATACAGAAGCGCCACCTGTCCAGGTTTGTTTTGATCCCGACGTGTTGACGTCGATCTGTGATCCGCTGATCCTGGATTAATCGTGTACGACGTCATCGAATTTCCGGTGAAGCAAATGATAAAGTATTAATTTTGGAACCGATTATCTAATCCAGGTCTACGCCGTTCTTTCCGGAAGCCTTCCGGCCACACTCTACGATTCGTCAATTATAAACTGAAAGATAAGGAAAAATGTAATAATGACGTCAGCGTATTTTGAAGCTGAAATCCCGATGAGCAGTTCCGGTGTAAATCCTTATCCGTA
>JAODUP010000532.1:30000-122500 GCA_025642065.1 Paralvinella palmiformis | reverse complement strand
GTCAATATATAATGGCCACATTCTCACATGTCCACGAACACGAAGCACCACATTAAGGAATGATCGTTCAGATTTGGGCGGATGGGGTATGGAATGACACGTCCCGAGGCGATCGATGTGTGAGATGTTTGAGATGTTTGGTCAGATGAGAACGTGTTTTTGGTAAAAAATACCGCCCACATGGCTACATCAAAGACACGCGGTGTAATAGTTCGATATTAATCGAATGGCATTTCTGTTTGTATGAATGTATGTATATGTGCCTATCTGTATTAGGATATATATATATATATATATATATATATATATATATATGAACCGTAAATATTTAAAATAAGTCTAGGCAATTCATCAATCCTTTCAGCTACATATGAATATTATGCTGTGTGTGTGTGTGTTTATGTGTGTGTGTTTGTGTGTGTAGGTGTGTTTGTGCGTGTGTATATTTTCGTGCATGCTTGAACACGTTCCCCAACGGCACTGATAAGAGGCTGTATATTTTTGTCATCAACACATATACACGGCAATTATGACACGATATACATTAATGGAACATTAGAGTATCATTAATGGCACATTAACGTGTGAAATTGCTGAGCCAGTGTCAGGACAATACTCCTTCGACGTAACCGGCTGCTGAGTTCCACAATATGATAGAAAATACATACAGCGATTCTGCAAGATTATTCAATTACGGTAATAATATCTATTGATTACATATTTATCAGTCTAATTATAGAACAATGACTCCTCTGTAGCCTGACTGGTAGCGTGGTTGACCACATATCTTAACCGCCCGAGTTCAAATCTTGGTTTAGGCATGTCAGAAGCGTGTTTCATCTTTCATTTCTCCTCATTACCTTTATAGGTCACTCGGCCCATTTAGCTTACTTGGCGCACAAAAGTGGCCATAAAACATCAAATATCCATCCAGAAACTAGTCGACGGATCGTTTAGTACAAGTAGCGCTCAAACTTCGATAGAGCGTATCAATTACGTTCGATGAAGTAGACATTTTTCTCGGTTTTTGGTCAGGAAATCGATAAAATAGCTAATTTACGTCCGCGCAGAAACAAAAACGCTACTTATTTCTATAGAATTTTTTTTTGCGATTCTGTGTCATGATCGGTTTGTATTTCAAGTTTGTCTTTCAGGTTATTTATTACGTACAAGTGTTAACATAGATTGTTTGTTCTCTCATAGCTAAGAATATATATATATATATATATATATATATATATATACGGTAAATTTGTGTAATGGATTTATCTTTTTAACATATAATAAGAATATTATTGATGTTGATAATGGCAGTTATTTTACGTGGCTGGCTACCTCGAATGAGGGAGACACATGTCGTCTACAACTGACTGCTTCAGCACGAGGACTAATTCTAAACAAAAGATGACCTATTTACCTTACCAGTTGCCTGACTGGATGAAAACCGCCGCCTACTATAGTGCCACGGCCGGGATTCGAACCTCCGATCCCCAACACAGCATGACCACGAGTAAGAGAGTCCCACGCTCTACAAAATATAATAAAGCTACGTTGGTAATTGCCAAGTTTTGTGGATAAGAAATTGTTTTGCTCTTTTGTTTTTGTCTTTTTAAAGCATTTCTTTAGACGCATTTCATATATATATATATATATATATATATATATATATATACACCTCCTCATGGCTATAATGCCAACCATAATACTATATATCGCCAGCAGGATACTAAGATTGCTAAAGGAGACTATCTGAAGCAGAACACATTGTCAATATTGTCGTCAGCATCTCTCTCCTAAAGTTCGTGATGTTTTCGATGTCGGTGACTCCGGATGAATGAAGTGGATTTGAGAGGATTGTGTTGGCCTTCGGTTTTCGGTTCTCGCCGCCATTAATTGAAGTAGTTTTCTCCTCGGAAGAGGACGAGTATAAATGTCAGCCGGTGACCGATTGCGGTTATAAATATTAATCTTCTATGGCGAACAGGTAATAAATAAATAATATTTAAACAGCTAATCGCAAAAGAAACATTTCACGATACTCCGGTTGCGTTTTGCTTCGGATGATGATATGATGGCTGTCAGAGATATGAAGACATTTAAGGATGATAAATTTATCATATTTTGTTATTATTTTATATTAATATAGTCCTTTAGGCCATTATATAGACCGCATCGACACAGATAATCGTCATCCTGTTATACAGTTTCCATGGAAAACAATGATGTTCGATTTAAATAGCATCGCATTAACCTGCGCTGTTCCGGAGATCTGTCGGGCCTGCTTTGAGCCAGCAACCGCCTCAACTCCCCACGGAGCGTACAACGCATGTTGCTACTATAGGTGAATGGTAGGGGCGCCTCCGTGGTCTAGCGGTAGCGTGTTGGACCGCAGATCACAACCAACCGAGTTCGAATCTCGGCCTGGGCGTATCTGAAGGTCTTTGATTTCGTTTCATTAGCTTTGGAGGTCGCTCGGCCCATTTAGCCTACCAAGTGCACAAAAGTGGCCGTAAAACATCAATCATCATCATCATCATCATTGTTCGGGCACACAGCCATCACGTCCTATCAGCTTGTCATTTCTGGCTGATTGAACCAGTCGCCACACGACGGCACTGGTCACAGAGCCCACAGAGCTATGCAGTTAGATAGCGTTATTTTAATACAATAGGGTTAATTGTATTTCATATTTGGCGAAGTCATCTTTATATATGGAAGCCTAGTCGTGTAGGGAAATACCGAAATCGATGAATTGAGGATGAGGCTAAACCTTCTACAGGATGCATGGAGGTATGTTGAGTTGAGTGGGTTAGAATCGGTGATGTATACACCTGAGACATACCGTCAAGGAGTGACGGGTACAGAGTGGAGTCGAACCCACAACTACAACTCAGTGCACAATCCACTACACCATCGGAACGCCCTCAATATATATATATATATATATATATATATATATATAGAGAGAGAGAGAGAGGGGGAGGAAGATTAATTTAAGATGATATTACTTCATTGTATAAAGGACAAAAACACTCTAACATGAGTCAAGGATGTATCAGATCCGTGAATAGAGACCAGAACATTGACTAAGACACTAGAGACTAGCTTAGTTAATGTAACCTTGGTCTATAGACAGGAACAGAGCTTCAGTCTGGATATTCTAGTATAGAACATATTCTCTCTCTATCTCTCTATCTCTAGCGCGCGCACGCACGCACACACACACACACACACATTTTTATATTCTGGCTTTTAAAGTAGCAAATTCAGTATATATGGGTCTAATCACTATCAACCAGACATTAACTCCACACTTAATACAGATACAGATAGATTTTGATAGAAAGAGACTATTTAAAGCTCTTTTGTTACGACAATCTCTTAAATCATTGAGCCAAATGCCCATCTCTTGCTGTATTCCAATAGACAACGTAGCAGCGAAGGGTTTTCCATACGGTAATTATTAGTACACAGAATGGCAGATATTCAAATTATGGTATCAAATATCAGCGTTGACTGTGCCTATGGGATGTTTGATCCAGCAATAGAAATAATTCGCCTCGACCAACTCATTTCCGAAGCGAGTTCCCCTTCAGTCATCTGTCTAAAGTAAGACCAGCGTCAAGTTAAAGTAAGCGCCTTCAGTTAGTAAATTGACTGATAGACAATGATATGGGGATGTGCACGAAAATAAAAAAGCCCTCAAGATCTGATAATAAATTTGGTATATTTTGTTTTTAAGGTTTATAGCTTTTTGGAAGGAGAGTATTTTCAACAAGCATAGATTACTAGTCTGAGCCCAAGAGACAGTTATATGTGTGATTAATGATGTATATCGGCCATAATGTGAAGAAAAAAACCCTGTTAAAATTCCATGTCCTCAGATCTGACTATCTGCAGCTTCCTGTCTAAATAGTGTCACTTTGATCAGTACCCATCTCACTTGGCTGACTGGTTGAATTATACCAAAATGTTCTGCGTGACTGGAAGAAATTATGGTAGGATATTTTGTCAGTCAAATATGTGAACAAGTGATGGCATTACGACATAGACGAATCGAAAATAGGTATCGCGAGACGGATGATCCGAGCCAGTGCCATCATGCATACATGCATCGCAAACAGACAGACGCACGCACACACAAACGCACAGAGAGTGCGAGAGAGAGAGAGTTCGGTCTGATACAGCCATCTAACAATTGTCGGTAAAAGTCCAGAGAGGCGAACGTTTGCGATTTACATAAACTTCGGTATCCAGAAGACTCGTCAATACGAGACTGATACGAGACATGATACTCTGCTTCAAGAGCCACAAAAATGCCACTTCTCATAACATCACGAGGACAGTAACGTACGGATTATTCTATGAATCTCGTATGACGACAGGACGGTTACTGATGGAGCGTGTTATTTAATCACAAGAGTAGATTATTCCTGTACCGAATAATGTCCCATTTAGAGTTATCACACGTAATGACGAATCCCGTAATAAAGCTTCCATGTATGTCCAGATTTATAATGAGAAATTCGATCTCCATCTAGATAGGGCTCAGTATATTCAAATTCTACAAGAGAAACTTCTGCCATTTGCTCATAGAAGAAAATGTGTGTGTGTGTGTGTGTGTGTGACTCGTAGCGACCAAGAACTTAGGTATCATCAAAAATTTATAAATTGTTGGCATTAGAGTACATCGGATATTTGAATCGGTAGTTTTCATTCATGGTACACTTTATATCCTTGTATTTTGCAGTTCGCCGATTTTATCACGGCGGAGAAGCGAAAAAGGCTAATACTCATTACTGCAATTATTAATGCATTACTCAACATTGAACAGCAACGCAGATACCTTTCAAGTGCCCGATAACTAACATCTGATGTGATCTGTGAGAAAAATATCCGATGTTTAGTTCTAAGTCTGTAATTTTATCGGTTTAATTCACGTTGTGATTCTCACGTAGAGGAAGGGCACATGTTTGTAATTGTCTCTGTCACAGATCATCATCACGTACATTAATCAGTATTTGGGCAATGCCAGAGAGTCGAATGCAGAGCCGAATAAACACTTCTCTTGTGTCGAGTGCAATTAATTTCCTGATCGGATATCGAAACAGCTTTTAGCTTTCCTACCAGCTGGGCTTTAGCATGGAGCATTTCTCTCTCTCTCTCTTATATATATATATATATATATATATGTGTATGTGTGTGTGTGTGTGTGTGTATATAGGGTTGCTGCTGTATACAGCTAGTTAAAATAGTTAAATTGTGGGGTCGAATCTCTGTTTTATCTGTATACTTTGGCGTGGGATGTTTGACCAGTTTCTCACTCACTCACTCACTCATATATATATATATATATATATATATATGTGTGTGTGTTTGTGTGAAAGAGAAAGGGAACGTTTGTGTGTGTATGTATGTGTGTGTATGTGTGTGTGTGGCTTCGAGCCAATGATACTCACTTACTGTTGTTCATAACGGCGGCGAGGTCAACGGGTTCACTTCCTTTTTCTTCGCTAACTAACCGAGTATTACCACAATAAATTAATAGTCGTGAATTAAGAGTGTTTAGTCGGTAATTGCTTTCACCAGAAATATTCCACGAAACGCGAAACTATAAACAAGAATAACAAACTCATAGTAAACACGATGTACACATCCTATCTTAGTGATGGCAACGATAACATTATATAATGGGGGAAAACAATATACACATTGGCTCTTTAAAAATACTCTGTATAGATTAATGGAGGGGGGGGTGGTGGTGATGACGGCGGATATACTAATATAATAATTCCATGAAAAGATGTTATTGGGATTACTGATTATTACGAAAAATAGGTTTGCTGTTGTATACAGCTAGCTAAAATAGTTGAAATCGTTAAAATTTATTGTGTGATGTTTTATCTGTATAATATGGCGTGGGATGTTTGACCGACCACTCACTCACTCACTCACTCACTCACTCGCTCGCTCACAGAGAGAGAGAGGTGCAATGCATCTGCAAATATAGGGACATAGGCGCAGGTGTTTCCAGAATCATCACCAGCAGTAAGGAAGATAAGTTACAAGACGTCAACACCGCTCTCAGCTGGCCCACTTACCGTAATCCCATCACGATGACCAGTAACACACTCAGTCTCTATTATACTGTCTACTGTATATTGTATAGAACACAACACACATCGTGTTAGCCGTATAGACAGACGGCTCTCTGTAACATACTTACCTAACTAAAATAACAATTGTTATCAGTGCCGAGTTTGTGCGCAGCATATTTATCGCGATACAGTTTTATCGATAAGACAAGGCAGCTCTTGTTAACCGAGGCACCTTTCCCGATAATTACGCCCAAATGTTGATCCGTTCAAAGCGTCTCTTTATATTTTTCTCTTTCAACGAATTTTCTTTTCCGATTGACGTAATCTTCACGTGATCCGCTCCTCTTTGATGTTGCCGCTAAGAAGGCTATTAGGGGCTACCGGTCACGAGACCCCACTTCGTCATTTGTCCAGATTGGTTACGATCAGCCGGGAAGAATATTTCTTATCCGGTCTTATCTGTAACAACGTTCGAGGGGCGCCTCCGTGGTCTAGCGGTAGCGTGTTGGACCACAGATCACTACCACCCGTGTTCGAATCCCGGCATGGGCATATCTGAAGGTTGTTTCGTCTTTCACTTGGTCTCATTACCTTTGGAGTCGCTTAGCCCATTTAGCCTATCTTGTGCACAAAAGTGGCCGTAAAACATCAATCATCATCATCATCTGTAACAACGTTCGGTTGAACGATTATTATTAATTTTTTTTGGGGGGGGGAGCGGCTCCCCAGAACGGTTGTTTTTCCCGTGTCCCGTCACGTGGCCGAAGTCTGTACGTCGGCTCTATGTTATGGTGCCGTCTTCGACCTTGACCTGTCTTCTTAATGATACAAAAAAACAGGTGTTAATCATTTCAGCCCTTTCTCGGAGACTGAATCACAGTCCAGAAAAAAAGAACACCGATTTTTTTTGGTATCAGTAAATCGTAATTAATTTTGGTTTATTTACGCGCTTACTTACGTAGGAAAAGTGATTACTATGGATTGAATCCTATGATGAATCTCGTGTGTGATTTCCTTTTTAACCCACTTCTACCACATACACACACACACACACATATATATATATATATATATATATATATATGCGCGCGCACCCCTACAGGGTGGTATTTAAAAAATGCTAAGTATGCGTTTACGGTGTATCCCCATTCCTGTAAGTTTACGATATAGAGCTGTTTACACCAGGAATGTATCACACTTTCTTTAGTAATCACCGTAAGTGATAAACACTAAGTGTCTCTTATCTACACTAACTTCTGACGAAAGTATTTATTTTTGTTATTTCCAAGAAATAAGTGTACATATTTGAATTCCGATTGATGTATTTTTATATAACCAATTGCGGCGATATATGTTAGACATATTACTTTTACATGAACAAATTTTTACGCACTTTTTTCAAAATGATATATATATATATATATATATATATATATATATATATATATATATATATATAATATATAGAGAGAGAGAGAGAGAGAGAGAGAGAGCGTGAGAGAGCGAAAATAAACATATAAACATATATTTGTAATAACTTGCATACACATATAACACTTTCACCTCTCTCCCTAGATAGACACGTTAATTAAAAAAACCATGAGCTATTCTATTTCTGTCAATCAAACGACGTAATCGATATCAGCTATTTATCACCTTAGTCCTGAGCTACGAACAATAAATCATCGATAAACTTGTCAATTAATACATCTTTCGGTCGGTGACTAATTCTTTTATTATCTTAGGTTATCTTTTTTACGGGCGGTAGACATGTTTTTTTAATTATTTATTTAAACCTATTTAATGCCACTGAACCAAGTGTATCGAGTCTCTCTCTCTCTCTCTCTCTCTCTCTCAAGGTCACCCAAACAATGAAATGAAGTACAACGAACCAACTAAATCTGCAAACAAAGGATATACTCTTCCGGATCTCAGCTTGTGTTTTCCCACAGTTGTCATTTGATATTACATCAAATATCTGGCGTAAAAGTATAGCTGTTGATCTGTATAGCTGTATAGTTATAAATGACTCCGTCAGTTGACGTCCTTCAAGTCATTCTTTGAAAAATCACTCTCTATTGTTCAGTTCGTGCTCACAGAAACAACAAGAGAAATTAAATTAAATTAAATTGTTTATAAAATGATCTGATCATTATTATTTATTATTGGAATAACGAAGAGGAAACTAATCACTGGAGATGTCATTCCCCAATACATAAGATATCATATCATACTAAAAGACATAAGGTCAGACATCATACCACAAGTCAATAGGTCAGGCATCATACCACAATACATAAAGTCAGATATCATACCACAATACATAAGGTCAGATATCATACCACAAGACATAAGGTCAGATATCATACCACAAGACATAAGGTCAGATATCATATCACATATCACATATAGATTTGTATTTTATATACAAATGGAAACACATTGTATAAGAAAAATGACACGGAAGATTTCTTGACTCTCACAGATACATTACATAGAATAAGAGTGAAAGAAATCAGACAGAAATATTTATTTTATAAATAATAAATATAACATTAAGTACGGATTGAACTTGAAAGCTATAACTTCCGTGTACATGTTTAACACTTATCACACCTGTAGAATAAGACATAAGGAGGCTTCTTTTTCTAATTAGTAGCGCGGTTGGCTAGTGATCTTAACTACTTGGGTTCAAATCTCGGCATGGGCATGTCTGAAGGGTGTTTCCTGTTTCATTTCACCTGATTATCTTTGGGGGTCGGTCGGCATATTTATCCTACAATGTGCACAAAAGTGGCCATCAGGCATCCATAATAAGTCATAAATACACATATTTAATCAGTTAATCTTCTAGAGGTGCTATACCGTCATATAATCAGATAATCAGTTATTCTCACTTACCACACCCCATTTCACATTAATAGTTTTGGAGTTATTTGAGTGATTGATGTTTTACGGCCACTTTTGTGCACAAGGTAGGCTAAATGGGCCGAGCGACTTCCAAAGGTAATGAGACGAAGTGAAAGACGAAACAACCTTCAGATATGCCCACGCCGGGATTCGAACACGGGTGGTAGTGATCTGTGATCCAGCACGCTACCGCTAGCACACGGAGGCGCCCGAGCAGTTTTCACAGGTGATGAGGTACAATTCAATGAGTATATCTATAATGATGCCAGGCTGAGGATCACTCATGCGCTCATCTATCATGGATAACTATCAAGAGAGGAGACCAACTTCATCAGGATGACTGTACACTCGGCAGACGATAATCGGGTGTAATGGTGGACTCACAACTGATACAATGTATGAGAATTCTCGGTCCTATGCCATGAGACTTCGGCAGATCCAGAACCTTATACAAACTGTTCTCTCCTTCAAGCAAGTGATAAACTCCGTGACAACATCGGGAAATATCCAGAAATTCAGACGGGATCTTCAGCGTCAGTGGAGCGAATGTCCATCAAAGGAGCCAACAAATCTACCATAAATGGTCATCAATATCAAATGGACTAGTCCAGACACGGCATACCAACGGCTCTTTCTTATCCTCGATTTCGAAGGCTCCCACTGCACAGAATTTAGAGGATTCTGTTACAAACATCCAGCTTCTAGGTTCAAAGCCGACTCATAACTTGATTCAAGTAAGGGGAATAGGCCATAAGTCCAAATGTCTTTGAATGCTATTCGTGCTCATCTTAGAGTCCACCGTTTCCAATGGTACTGCTGTCCTTTCTGTTAAACAATGAACACATCTATCAAGAGTTGCTTTAAGCAGATAGAGACAAGAAGGACACCACGCAGACATTTGTATAAACTACAAATTAAAAAACAAATCGTGTGCTTTTGTCTATTTTTCTTTCCATTAGGGATGCGAGCTTCTGATTTGTGAGCCTTAGTCTTGTGAGCTTTTATCTTGTGAGCTTTGATCTTCTGAGCTTTGTTGTTCTGAGCTTTTGTCTTGTGGGCTTTTGTTTGTGAGTTTTTTCTTGTGAGATTTTTCAAGGTGAGCATTTGACTTGTGAGCTTTGGTTTTATGAGCTTATTTCTTCTGAGCGCTTCTCGTTAAAGCTTTGTCTGCGCGGCATGTGCTTAGCAGCTGACATTTTTTTCTGACAGTTTTGAGTTCGAATTCCGTTTGATATGTTCCTTTAATCTAAAGATATTGCAGCCCATTTTCACTGAACACTATTTATCAGGCAAAATTTAATGATACTTAGAGAGTATTGCAAAATCCCAACTAAATCCCAGTATATGTATATAGGGCAGAAAAGAATAACGGCAACTGCCTTTGCTTATCTGAATGAAGTATATGAGAGTCCGAGAAGACCACTCTCGACTCTTCAGAACCCAACAGTTCTATATATGTCTATTTATTAAGGTGGATGGTATTAACACAGCTTAGCAACGGCAATAACTTTTATAATATTGCACTTTGTTAAATTTAAATACTGTTTTACGCAGCAAAACATAAATTGACAATACCCATCTACATGAATGATGAACCTGCATGCTTCTTCTAATATGCTTATATAAAATTCTGGGTGTAAAGACGCTGCCCTAACTGAGTTATAAAGGCAATATGACCAGAGACAAATTGGGATGAAGCTGAATACAAAATAACTGTAAACCACGTAAAGAATGGGATGTTGAATAAAGACGATAGACAGTACATCAGATGGTGGCTAGTCTTTAACATCCTGACAGTGGCTGCTTCTCGTGATACTCTGTATATCTTACCATAAACTAAATATGAGACTCTCAGATCAATACAATTTACAGCTGTACACAGATCTACGGCGATAATAAATATATCATCATCTACACAGTCGGATAACCCAATCGTGTGTCTCTAACAATCCCATTTAAAATTCAATTTGTAATTATGCGCCTCCTTGTGTTCAGGAAGACAACATGTGCGAACTATTTTGACATATTGTCCTCCGGATTGTTACAGGATCGGACATTTTCTCAAGTCTAGCACGACCTTGACGCTATATTGGATGATCTGGCGTAAGGCGATAACATGGACATCCAATCTCCTCGGCTTTATTTGGACAAGCTTTAATAAGTAGAAATATTCTTAGTTTGAGTTTACAGTAGGTTAATGGTTTAACACGAAAAAAGCATCCACAGCTGGCCAGTACATAATCCCTTTTTGAACGAGTGTAGATAGGATGTTCAGTAAGATAAAGATATGTATGTTCTGTACATATACAGAGTTAATTTTATATTGTACTTTGACTATGAATTTGCCCAGCCTCTGTACTAGGTACGCCAGTGAGCTAGTCAAGTCAGAACACTCGGTATGTTTACATCGACAATAATTTTAAGAGCCTGGACCTTACTCAGGCTGATAAAAGGTTAGCTATTGAAAGCCATCTGAGTGCTATACCTAGAACGCGTCACAGCTAAATTAGAAACACGACCAAATCCTCGGAATGAAAGCTTTCGTTTTCACACGGATGGAGCTTAATGCGGATTGTACAAATGTTGACAAATAATAGGGCCCGGGTGGGACGTATATACCCGAAGTCGGTGTTCCTTAAAGTCAGCCAGAGTTTGTTTATATCAGATTATGTTAAACGTGTGATAACTGACAGAATAGTGATGAATACAACGTATGTGATATGGTTCGCACATACACATTCATCTAAAGCTGATGTACATACACTGTTTTGTATCTATATTAAATAGTTATTTACAAATAATGGCTATCGTTTGAGATAAGAGGCAATTGAGTTATTTATTGAGTCCAATGACTCTAAATATCCACAGTGTCTTATAACTAGATATTATAAGAATTCTTAGTACTGTTTATTTGATGGGATTTTGATTTACTATGAAGCTATTGTTATTCGTCACAAATGACATATCGGAAATATTATGTAACAAAATGTTTACAGTTAAACGGTTATAATATCAATATTAAGGTATTGTTTCAGGTTTTCTTCTTTATCTGAAACTTAAAATATTATATTTCACTTTTCGGTATTATTTAGCTATCTACAAAGTTACAGTTTCAGCAATCTTGTAATCAAAACAATCCTGATAAGAATATCTTCATTTCTTCCTGGAAAAGACTGATGGCCAGAAATTGACTTTCCACACCCGGAGATTCTTCATAAAAGATACGATATATTATGATATAAATAGGTAGATTTAACGTCCAGAAAATTAAAATATTTGAGTTTACTAACTTTTATTCCTTTAAATTAATTTTTATTTTAATTCTGTTGAAGACATGGATTTGATCATAGATGTGTCTAGTTTGCGTTAGCTTTAATATTAATTTGCTTTGATAAATCGTATTTCTTAAGCTATCATTCAGAAATTATATTATGAGATTAATTTATTTTAATATTTCATAATAAGATAACATTAGTAAAAAGGTTATCTCTCGAACTGTTGATTTTGGTGTGTTCTTATTGTTGTTGTTGATATATTGGTGGTTGATGTTGCTCACTTTATTTATTTACTTTTTACTTTTGTTTTGTGTTATGCCATATTTTGAAGATTTACCCCATACCAATGTGATGATATATCTAATAATTATTTTAACTGTAATTGGAAATTATAATCCGTTATGGAGATTACACGATTTGTTAATGGAAAAAGTAAAACCAATATTTATTCAGCTGTTTAGAATAAGATTTATGATATTTTAAAATTTCTCCCATGTTCTGATATTAGTATGATAAATGGATACTTATTAAGGCTTCAGCAACGGTAATAATACATCATCAGAGTTGTCTCTTAACGGTGGAGGAGATTATAATAATTAAGTAACTTTGATATTTAGTTTTAGTGATTCAACAAGAACTTAAAAGCCAAAATGGCAATTAATCAGCAGGAGAGTGATATATCACAATTCTGTATATAATCACTGCCCTAAAGTCTCCCTCATGTCATCAATACATATGTATTGCTATATAACATTTATTATAGATTTTCATTAGTGATTCAGACATACATGTATATTACTATGGCTGCCGTTATCTATTAATATACATATATCTCTGGATACGAATCCAACAAAATAACAGAAAGGTAGTAACGGATATTCGATTCGTCTCTCTCTCTCTCTCACTCTGTGTGTTCCTGTCTGTCTGTTTGTTTGTTTGAGTGCGTGTGTGTGTGCGTGTGCGTGTGTGTGTATGCGTGTACGTGTATGTCCTTTTATTATGCAACATAAAATTAAAAACACACTGACTGTTATTTGAAAAGGTTTTGCTAATAATTATTGTTTAGAATCTTGAAGATGCTCTCCATTATAGGATCGTTATCCCAGTATCTCACTCATCACAACATTAGAGGTGTTGGAATCCATCAGAAACAATGGATTTAATTTCATATCTGAATTTTCAAGTAGACCAAACATATTAACCCTACGTAACAAAAGTACTTAAATAGGTCGTATTATGTCTCATAATATTTAATATTTTATTATCCTTTTCATGAAGATTTTGGGCTTTTAATCTTAATAAACACTGCCACAAGGTCACAATACTTCTATATTTAATTTCTGGCCATCATGGTGTGATTACATATAACGGTCTGTTTAGAAAATGTATTATTGTTTCTTTGTACCATGAATATTTATTAATTATATTTGTAAGCTTAAGTTATCTTCTTCTAGATTACAATGTTTGCTTGGACAATTGCTGATTACGTTCCAGTGAATGAATTACGAGTGGTAACTGTTTATTTGATGAACAACACGGAGAAAATAAAATACTACAAAGAAGTAGCACAGATCCTGATTGAATCTGTATACTAATTTGAAAAGTAAACCTTCATCTTACCAATAAGTGATTTTGTTTGTACTGTCAGTGATCTGTGGTGTTGTTTTGACAACATTACGTGATGGTACCACTATTTGCCATAATGTGTCGAACGTTATTGTATTTGTCTCAGAATAGAGTTCTATTTGTTTATTTACTATGGAAACTATTGGAATACTTTAGCTTTCCTGAAGTGGTGATTATAGTTGTAAGCAGATGTTGGCTTGTTCTAATTGACATTCGCCAGAAGAAAGGTTGTACCTGATGATTGAAAGGATTTAGTTTTAGAAGTGTTCACGTTTTAGAACGTTAGCATCCTTTTTATGCTTAATTAATAAATATTCAGAATAGAGTGATGTTTTAATTCAATTTGCAGTAATTTATGAAAAAGCCATGTATAGAATCACTATTCAGTGTTAATAATAAAGATAGATAGTCTGAGATAAAGCTATGCATCCATTTAAACATCCAAGCATACTGTATATACATACACACACAAACGCACACACACACACACACACACACACACACACACATGTATACATAGGGTATTAAGCAAATAGTCGCTTTTATTTAGATCCCACCACATCTAACTGCATATACTAACGGACGTTAAATTAGGTGTGGGTGAACGTTCACTAGGTGATGAACAGAAACGTATTAGAATTAGCTATTAGGTTTGAGTAAATCATAATATTTACTCAGCAATGCAGCGTTATTTCGTTCTAGTTAAGTAATAATCCATTGTGCAGCATTGCTGGTTTGTTTTTTGAGCTAAGTCACTTCACTGCTCCACCATATGTAGTTAGTGTACATCTTATAACGTGTTCAACAAACTGTTGTGTTGGTTAACACGCCAAGAGACTATAAAAGGCCTACCTCTTCACTCAGATTAGAGAACAACTTGCAACACCAGACCGGTCGGAAGTTTATCGATACGATTGATATAGGTAGGATTTGTTTAGTTATTCGAACCCAGAATAAAGCTGAGGTCAGTATCTGGGTTGTCGAAATGTTCTATTAATAGGTTTCACAGAAACTTACTGCTGATTGTAAACGGTGGTGTCAAAGTAGTTATCTTGTATATGTACTAACTCGCCATTGAACCACACGCATCTGTTGTTTACTGCGAGCTGTGTTAATGTTTGTACGTGTTTCCGGTTTTGTAAGTAGTTTGCATGTAGCCAATTCCCTGTGGGTGTGACATAGTTGTCGCGTACGGAAAGCGGATTAGGTGAGTCCAACAGGTTGATGAGTAAAACAGACATATGTATAGGTATACGCATATATAGATATGTGGAGATTGATGTATGCATAGTTTGATTTATGTATAGATTTATGGAGGTATAGGTCTTAAAGGAAGTTTAGATGTTGATGTTTTGAGCCAATGCCACTATATATGTATCCTAAAACACACGATCACGAGTAGCCCAGACGCACGTATAGGTCTACGAATGTATAGATATGTGTAAATGTAGAATATTTTATGTTCAGATTGAAGTATGTACAATTATATTTTTATATAAATTATATAAGTATAGGTCTCAGAAGATGTTTAGATATTGATGTTCTGGACCATTGCCACTATATATGTATCTTAAAACGCACGCATGCACGCACGCACGCACCCAAGCACTTAAATGAGATCACCGAAATAGCAGATAACATAATATGACGGCTTAACGGTTTTTATATCAGTATTAACGTATAGTTCTTGGTTGCCCATTAATCACTTGTCCCTGCAAAATCAACCGAAGAAGTTCTGACCATTCTACTATTCATGTGTCGTATTTTAAATCCAGTAGTTTTCTCTACAAACTCTACACTCCAACATAGATAAATACAGTCGATTAACTTAACATTCTAGCCAACGATATTCATTAACGATAAACACTGTTATCTAATGCGAAGGAACATTCCTGAGTTACCTTCAGCTTTATCATATTTCCGTTGTGTGAACATTAAGCAATTTGCCGTTGATCGTTTCATGTATTATTTGATGAACAACAAACTAACAGTTTTAGCCAGTTGGTAGCCAAAACAATCATCATAATAATATTTTCACTTCTTCCTTCTTAATATTTATGACCGGAAATTGGCTTGCCACATCCGGAACTTCTACATTGTATATATGATCTATTAGAACGCAAACGCCGGAAAAGGGAATTCATTTTGGTTTACATTTTATTTTTTATTCCGTTGTAGTAAAGTATTTATTTGTTTTGTGAAATTAATTGATTTGATAAATCAGGCTTCTTTCGTTATTTGCAAGATGTACTAGAAGTATTCGGTAATTTTATTGTCAGAAGGATATTTCTTTTGTAAATATCATCCGTGTTATTATCATTTCATATGCTTTCTGGATAATAATGATAAAATTTGAGAAATAACACCTGTCTTGAATTCCCGTGTTTGTTTTCTTTATCATGTGGCTATTGCTGCTTCCTGTTGTTTACGTATTAATTATTTTATTTACTTTTTACTTTTGTACTTGGCATTGGTAATTAAACATGATGTTATCTGTAACTGATTTAATATCTTATCATAGAGATACATTTACATGATAATAATTGAAACAAAACTTTTATGAGAAAAACTATTTTCTCCTCCGTAAAAAACTAAAAACCAATGTTTAGATTTGCAGTATTTTATAGTGTTACCAATATTATGGTGTTAGTATGACAAATGGTTAATTATTAAGGATCTAACATGTGCATCAATAGATCAGCAATGTTCTCTGTTAGTTGGACAGGAGATGGCACTGGCACAGATAATTAAACAGTTTGGTTATATTATAATGGTTATTCAATAATAAATCTAAAGAAAGAATGATGATATTATTGTGATAGCTTTGTTTTCTCGTTGTTTTTGACGTGCTGAAAGGACTCATCTATATTTCTATGATTTTATTACTCCCTCTCTCTCTCTCTCTCTCTCTCTCTCTCTCTCTTTATGTGTGTTTGTATCCTTGTTGTAATAATAATATTATAATAATGACCGAAAGGGAAGTTATATTCCGCGACTTGACTTCTTCAAATAAGGGAGACGCCTATGCTCTATAATATAATGTTTCATCACAAGGACTAATTCTAAACAAATATGATGGCATAATCGGTGGAGAAAACCTGACCAGTTGCCTGGTTGGATGAAAAACATCTCTTACTATAGCGCCACGGCCGTCATTCGAACCTTCGAGCTCTCCCACAGCATGACCATGAGTAAGGAGTCCCGTGTTCTAACTCATGAGGCCATAGGGACGGTTATCTATCTTTCACAGGCCACCAGGGAACATGTACCTATATAGAGAATTTCCTCTGTTTACATCGAGTGATGATTCAACAAACTAACAAAATGGATAACTACAGGATCCCTTTTATGAATGGCCTTTTTTCCACGTCCGTCATCATCTATGCAGAATCCATCCTTGTCCATCCATCAATGTGCGTTTTGTTATGTTACGTTAACACATGAATATTTAATCAGTTTACTGTAATGTGGTCAAATAATTTACTAATAAAGATCAAGGAGAAAGATATTCTTCAGAAATGGATCTTTATCTGCACATTTCCCTTATCACATAGATAGACGTATCGAAATTATTGGGAAACGATCGATCTATTCCATATCAGAACTTTCAAATAGACAAAACCTGTCCACTTTAACTGTCAAATCTATTCCAAACTGTCTCTATCTGTCTCAGATTATTTGACATTTTAATTTGTTTTCACGAATGTTTTGACCTTCTCAAGTTTAGGTTTAACAAAACCGCCCCAAAATAGGTTCAATTGTGATCAATTAAATGAGGTCATGGCCTGATGATGATAAAATATATCGTTGTTTCTAGGTGTGATGAATATTTATTAATTAGACATTCTAAATGATAATTCTTGTGTCGACCAATGCATATTGTGTTTTTAACTATTTGATCGTGTCAGTGGGAATTAATCATCATGTGTCGAATTATTTACTTGCTGAACAACGTAGAGAAAATAAAGTGTTACAGGTAAATAATGTATATATGAACTTAATGTGGATATTAATCTCTTGAACTGTTAAAAATAAACCGATGTTCTACTGATAACTGTGACACGTTTGTGTATTGTGTATACTGTTAATGTTTATTTGTCTTTGTACTATCAGTTATTCCTGATGTTTTGTAAACTACATTACGTCACGCTAACACCTATTTACGGCAACGTTCTGAACTTCAGTATATTTTTATTAGAAAATATATTTGTTTGTCTATTTTCTATGAAAGTTTTGAATATTTTATCTTTCCTCAAGTGGGTTAAGTTTTCAGCAGTTGCTATTTTTCCCCCAGACCAGTGGTTGGTAGAAGCACAGTGTAACCTTTGATGATCCGATGATTGGGAAATAACATATTTGTATTATGCTAGCAGACATTTAGCGCTTACTGAAGTTAAACGTTGAAACAAATGGGTCAATTTGTGGGCTTTAATATTTATTGACCTTAGTTAAGCGGCTAACTTATCTTTATATTCAATCCTAGCGTAAAGTATTTCAACTCCTACATCTATACTTCCTATTCACCGTTAACGATAAAGACAAACGGACAGACAGAAAGACAGAAAGACATACAGACAGACAGACAGACAGACAGACAGACAGACATACAGACATACAGACATACAGACAGACAGACAGACAGACAGACAGACAGACAGACATGCATATGGACAGAAAGGTAGACAGAGAAAACACATAACAATGCACACGTATATTAGCTTCTGCTACCTGTGATTAAGAGACAACCTTTTGAGGGGTGTACTAAACATGAACATATTCAGGAGGTGCTTACGAATGTTCACTGATATAATAAAACAATCTGTGTTTTTTGTATAAGTATAGTGCTAGACTTGTTGGTTGTCCTGACAGCGGCAGCCGAAAGATTTGTATGCTCCTAAGATTTTATTATATATCTCACAGCGTTATTTATCTCTATGTCAAACAGTGATGAGGTCCTTCTTATACGACACATCAAACACTAAATACAGACCAAACACTTGTTAACAATCACAGGCCTCTATTGTTTGTAATACTCTAGCAAGTCATACCATCCTCATTTTGTCCCTGGCTCCCGTTACACAATATATCTGCTAAGCTCACTCAGAATACATTGATGCGCTATTTTTAAATACAAAAGAAAATTAATTAAAGACCACAAAAGAAAAATATATTGCATCCGAGGATGATGATGATGATTGATGTTTTACGGCCACTTTTGTGCACAAGGTAGGCTAAATGGGCCGAGCGACTTCCAAAGGTAATGAGACGAAATGAAGACGGAACAACCTTCAGATATGCCCACGCCGGGATTCGAACACGGGTGGTAGTGATCTGTGGTCCAGCACGCTACAGCTAGACCACGGAGGCGCCCCTAATTGCATCCGAGACTTTTATGGCACACAAACAATACGCAACAATATGTTATTCTTAAATATACCTCATCTGATAGCCAACATCTTCTCAGTCCTACTTTGACTAACTTTGATAGACAAAATATCCTTAGTCGGTTTGAGTCTACAGTAGGTTAAATAAACATTGTTTAACAAGAAAAGGCAGCCACAGATGTCAGATAAATATTTTTCTCTTTTTGAACGAGTGTATAGAAAACATTTTCAATCAGATAACAATATGTATGTTGCGCTCGTGTACTTAAATAAATATATAAGGTCTACGCTATAAGTCCATTCAGTTGGCCTGTGAGCTTGATATTTGAAGTCAGATTTAAAACAATTCTTATTTTATTATATTGGAGGTAAGAGGTTAATGAAACTGGTTAGAGATAATGTCAAACCCAAGGTAAAGAAATGATAATAATGTCTCTTGCCTTTGTGCGTTTGTGTCAACGAACGTAATCTTTAGTAACAATATATTTATTTTTAAACCACTGTGATGATAAGATCATAGTTCATTAGATGATATATTATAATTTATGTCAGTCACCATAACGACAACTTCATTCCGTAAACATTAAAATCAGGCCTGAACACTCAATTTGTTTACACCAACGATACCTTTAAGAACCTGGACCTACTCTGGCTGATAAAAGGTTAGTAATGGAAAGCCATCTTAGCGTTATACCCAAAACTTGTCACAGCTAAATTAGAAACAAGACTCAATCCTCGGAATGAAAGCTTAAGTTTCCACTCGGATGGAGCTTAATGTGGATTATACAAATCCTACTAACAATATAACTATAGTGTGACTTATATTATGAGGTCGGTATGAGACCAGAGATTGTTTATATCTGATAATGTTAAACGTGTAATTAATGACAGAATAGCGGTTAACATCTGATATATGTTTTGCGTATTAATTAAACAATTAGTTTTACATAATGATCATGGTCTGAAATAAATTATAATCGAGCCCAATGACGTCATGTGTTCCAAAATATTTTGTGACTGCATATTAGAAGACTTGATACTATTTATCCTTTGATGGTGTATTGTTTTATAATCCAGCCATTGTTGTCCTATTTATCCTTTGATGGTGTATTGTTTTATAATGCAGCCATTGTTGTCCTATTTATCCTTTGATGGTGTATTGTTTATAATCCAGCCATTGTTGTCCTATTTATCCTTTGATGGTGTATTGTTTTATAATGCAGCCATTGTTGTCCTATTTATCCTTTGATGGTGTATTGTTTTATAATGCAGCCATTGTTGTCCTATTTATCCTTTGATGGTGTATTGTTTATTATCCAGCCATTGTTGTCCTATTTATCCTTTGATGGTGTATTGTTTTATAATGCAGCCATTGTTGTCCTATTTATCCTTTGGTGGTGTATTGTTTTATAATGCAGCCATTGTTGTCCTATTTATCCTTTGGTGGTGTATTGTTTTATAATGCAGCCATTGTTGTCCTATTTATCCTTTGATGGTGTATTGTTTTATAATGCAGCCATTGTTGTCCTCCGTGGTCTAGCGGTAGCGTGTTGGACCACAGATCACTACCACCCGTGTTCGAATCGCCGCGTGGGCATATATGATGGTTGTTTCGTCTTTCACTTCGTCTCATTACCTTTGGTGTGAGTGTGTGAGTGTGTGTGTGTGTGTGTGAGTGTGTGTGTGAGTGTGTGAGTGTGTGTGTATGTACCACGTGTTATTGTGAGGTGATGAGTGGAATGTATTTTCTCTACGTGGAAGCATATGGTATTTTCGTATATGTATGTATACGTGTGAACGTATGCGTGTGTAAATACTGTCTATATATATATATATATATATATATATATATATATATATATATATATTTGTGTGTGTGTCTGTGTGTGTGTGTGTATTATAGTAAGATATTTAATGTTATGTAATCAAACATCTTATTGATAATTATCAATTAGAAACTTGTAGATGGTCTCCGTCAGTGGATCGTTATCTCAGTATCTCACTCATCACAACAATAGAAGTGTTGAAATCGATGGGTTTAATTCCATATCACATAATAAAGTTATTATATTTATGTAATAAAAGTACTTAAATATGTCTCACACTATTTGATATTTTACTTCCATTTCTATGTAGTTCTTGGGCATCCCAGATTTGTGTTTAAAAACGCTGCCACAATGTCATAATATTTCTGTGCAGTAACACCCCGCTTTAGGTTATTTGGATGTACGTCAAATTCGCCTTTACCCACTTTTCTAGGGTAAATTATTTCATTTCTGCAAACTTCATCACGTCCGTAGTTACGTCACTCAACTATGTGACCTACGCCAAAACAAAAGGATGTGAAATTAATAAATTAACAATAAAGGATAAAATAAGCTGAAAAAATACAATAATAACACATTAAAACATCACAATAATGCATAAACGATAACATATTTACATCGAAAGGTTTATGTCCGGTTTATGTAAAAAATCCTGTTCTGGAACCAATTAATGACGTAAGGCGGGATATGACTGTACTTAATTGCTGGCTTTAAGTATGTAATGACATATAACAGTCTGATTAGAAAATATATAATTATTTCTTAGTGCCATGAGTATTTATGAATCATGTTAATAAATTTATATTTATATCTTTCTAGATTATAATGCTTGCGTGGATAGTTGATCGTTATGTACTCATCACATTCTTCGAGTTCCAGGTAATCAATCACGTGTGGCAATTGTTTACTTGGTGAGTAACACAGAGATAATAAAATACTACACCTAAATAGCATAGATCCTGGTTCTGTTTGGTTGCTAATTTAAGTCACGCGTAAAAACCAGACCGGCATCCTACCGATAAATATACTGTGTTTGTATTTGTACAGTCAGTGAGTGACCTCTAGTGTTATTTTTACGACATTACACGTCACGGTAACAACTATTTACCAACATTTTCCGAATTGTATTGCATTTTTCTCAGAACGCAGTTTTGTTTGTTTATTTTCTATGAAAACTATTCGAATAATTTCTCTTACCTGAAGTGGCCAAAAGTAGTTTGTTTGTTCTAAATGACCCTCGTTAGAAGAAGGATTGTGTACCTAGATTACCTGATGATTGAAAGGATTTAGTTTTGGAAGAGGTAGGCTGTTAGAATGTTAGCAGGTACTTAATCAATCTAACTGTTTATTCGAAATGTTGATTTATGGGTTTATACATATATTAGCCTTATGAAGAGATTTATGTTTTTGTTCAATTTCGAGTCATTAAAGAGAGACAGCCACACACACACACACACGCGCACACAGACGCACGCGCACGGACGCGCGCACGCACGCACCCCCACATGCACGCGCGCACACACACGCACACACGCACACATATATGTAGGCGTTACATATTTCTCGCGAACGAAAAGCGAATTAACTAGGCCCCACAGGCTGATGCGTAATTAGGTTACACTAATACAGGAAAATTGTTGAATATATAGCCATTATAATCTCGACGTGTCATTCGCAGTTTCGGATATCTGCCTGAAATCCGCTGTTCTCGACCATAGGTCAAATAGTTCAAGCGGAAAGGCGCTTTAATTTAGATCCCGACACACCTAACTGCATATACTTAGGGACGCTAAATTAGGCGTGGATGAACGTTTACTAAGTGATGAACATAACTGTATGAGGATTAGCTGTTAGGTTCGAGTAAATTATAGTATTTACTCAGGTTTGAGACGATAGTTCGTTCGAGTCCAGTAATAATCCAATTTGCAGTATTGCTACTTTTTTTGAGCTAAGTCACTTCACTGCTTCCAAATGGAGTTGGTGTACATTGTCTCTCATGGTCAACAAACTGTAATGCTTGTTAACACACCGAGGGCGTATAAAAGGGCGAACTTTCCACTCAGTTTAGAGAACAATTTGCGACGCCAGCCAAGTCGGACGACTATCGATACGGTTCATATAGGTAGGATTTGTTTAGTCATTCGAACCCAGAATAAAGCTGAGTTCAGCATTTGAGGTGTCGAAATGTTTTATATACAGGTTTCTTTTGGACCACAGAAAATTACTGTTGAATGTAAACTGTGGTGTCAAAATAGTTTATGATGTGTATGTAGCAAGTCACCATTGAACCACACGCACGTGTTGTTTGTTGCGAGCTGTGGTATCAAATGGTATGTTTTTTACGTGCTTCCGCTTTTTGTACGTAGCCTGCATGTAGCCGCTTTCCTGTGGGCGTGACATATTTGTCGCGTACGAAAAGCGAATTAGCTGGTTCCCACAGGCTGATGAGTAGACCAGACACATGCTTAGGTATACGCACACATTTATCAATATGTGGAGATATGGAACATTTTATTTTAGATTAATGTATGTATAGTTGTATTTGTATTTAGATTTATGGAGGTAGGTCTCGAATGATGTTTAGATATGTTGATGCTCTGTGCCTGTTGCCTCTTTATATGTACCCTAAAAGAAGAAAAAAAAACCCACACACACACATACACACAGACACTGTGCCTATGTTAAAGTGTTCGTAGTCTGTGGTACTTTGCTCAATTTGTAATCTCCATTCACAGATTTCCTATATGCTTGTCTCATGATATAATGGCTTGTACTATTGTACCGTGAAGCAATATCGGCTATATATATATATATATATATATATATATATATATATATGTATGTATGTATGTATGTATGTGTGTGTGTGTGTGTGTGTGTGTGTGTGTGTGTGTGTGTGTGTGTGTGTGTGTACGCATATATAATATATACAGTGTTTGATATTTAATTTGAGACAATCGATTCAGTCCTTTTAACAGCCGACTGACCTACTTTTTTATATCTTCATATATATATTATACACCTTCAGATTACAATATGTAAAATGTTAAGTAATTATCTCATGTAAGAATAAAAATGTTTGCATCGACCAGGAGAGTAAGTATATTTGTCAAGTTGATTAATTATTTGGCGTCAAACCTGAATTAATTAAAGCATCATTATCTCTAAGACAATTCATCTGTTTAAGTGTTATTTGTGTTTTACTTGTATCCCATTGGAATCCTTTTACTTTGAAGCACAATCGATTATTGACTGGCGTGTTAACCCATCCAATACCAGAAGATAATTTCCTGGAGAGACAATTGTCCGAAGTGATGTTAACAAGAACTCTGATTGACACAGTTCTCTCAGTTCTAATTCATTCATAGTCACGGACACCGAAAATAAGATGAATATCAGGGAAACTCAGACAGTGAGATCAACAATGTTGATGACATTATAGCGTTATGTTTAGTATTATGACAGACAACAGGCATATATATATATAAAATATATATATATATATATATATATATATATATATATATATAAATGGTCCGAAACATTTATCACTGAAAATACCACTTATCGTCATATTCACACTAAAAACTGAATCCGAAACAATTCTTGTGGTGGTAAGTTTTGCAGTTTTATTGATTTTTGAATATTCTAATTATGTATTCCATCGATTTCGATCCGGTTCGTTTGACGTAATTAGCAGAAGAAGAAGCAGGATTGGTTTTTCTCTAAAATAATAGAACGGTTATTTTCCAAATAAGAGGTCAATATCATTTCAATAACGGGTCAATAACATTTTAATAACAGGTCAATAACACGAACCGAGAGAAAGAAGGAATCCTGTGTCTGTGGAAAGTTCTACGATTAGACTGATGTTTATGTGATGAATAGACGTTGTTGTTATTGTAATTAGTCAAACTTCCAAAGTGTTAGCATTACGCACCATGTCGCTGATAAACAGTTTTTTTATCAGTTGCATCGAAGAAATATTGTCACAGCATCAGGTCAACAATTCTAAACAGTAACTGATCTTCTATTGTTCTATTAATGCGTGTTGTGTCGTAAATGGTCACTAGGTGTCCTGATCACAATTGTGTTGTTATATATATATTGGGGACAATAGTGGATGGATATAGTTCAGGACTCCAAATATAAACACCATTTGATAAATATAGACATCCAAAAGGTGAAGGTTAAATTTTCCATCAGAGAAACAACACTAAGGATGCTGGTAGGGGGGGGGGTATTTGGCTTATTATTGCCCACATTTTACAGAGATAAGAGAGTTTCAAGTTGTATGTTAACTCTTTTATTTTCTTTAATCATCTGGACATATTATCGTCTTACGTGCCACATAAACTGGAAATAATAAATATTTCTCATCAAATACCCACATCCATTCCAAAACAGCTAGGTCTTGATACTTGCTTGTTGCTTAGATCTAGGTTTCAATGATTTTATGTGAAATTAATTACTTCAACAAATATGAACGTGGCCAAAATGATTTTAAAATGAGAAACGTACGTCATTCGCAGCAATTGTTATCTAACTAATAAACAACAACAAGTAACTGATAAGCACATCAGATGGGAATTGTAGCTACCAACTACACTCTAAGCAATATTTATAGATTAATTATTTAATTTCCTTATCTTCCAGATTATAATTGTCAAATCGTAGACAATATTAAGTTTAGCCAAATATAATAATTTTAAATTTTAGGTCGAAGCATGGTTACAACGGTAAGACAGTAGTAATGACGTCATTCGTTTTGCCTCGAAAACTTAGCGAATATCAATATGGCAAGATAAAAACAAATCTGGACAGATGTCCTCAGAATAAGAGCTCAGAATATGTTTTAATTGTGTTTTATATGTTAAGCGCTTTGGAGCAATTTCAGTTGAATAAGGCGCTATATAAAATATTAATAATATTATTATTATTATTATTATTATTATTATTATTATTATTATGTCGACTTTTTGCAATTTCTGTGTTTTTAAGGACATAGTTGCCAGTGACGCGGTTGCCTTTGATTATGTTGCCAGTGACGTCATTGTGGGCGATATTGTTGTCAGTGACACTATTTTTCGTGCTAACATTGTCAACTATAATAACTTAAATGTCATAAATTGTGTTGGATAATCAACATATCAATGTCACAAAGACCTTGGTAGTTATTACCCATCTCTGTCAATCTGTTATCTCGTGATTATTTCGTAACAAGAATCTGATATCATTAAATAACAATGTATGCATGCCAATGTTCCAAAAATTCTGCGTCAAATGCAATTCACAATCCAGTGTCTTCTCTTTAATAAGGAGGATGGCATATGGGAACTAATCTGACATTTTCTCATCCGGATTCATCCAGGAAATGACATGTTACCAACCATACCACGACCTTGATGTGTTATTGGATGATCCGGTGTAAGGCGATAACATGGATATCCAATCTCAGTCCAGTCCCATTCCGACAAGCTTTGATAGGAAGAAATATTCTTATTCAGTTTGAGCCAATATCCAGTTAGCGGTGCGCTCTTCGACAAGAACAAAACATATTGTAGAAGTCTTTGTAGACGGATCCACTAAATACATGGTTAAAGGTGTGGATAGCATCTTTAGCTAGGTGAAGGAACGACTGCCTAGGTACGTATGACTGGTAGGTAAGTATTTAGGCTGCATTCACTTGTTCAGGGCTTGTGGTCTTTTAAGCCAGGTAGAAAACTATCCCTGCTTTTATAAGTTTGTTGAAATGCGTTGCAGAGACTGGTTAGAGAAACGGTGTAGTGGCCAGGGTCAAAATATGACAAGGCAGCTTGAATTGATGTCTCTTGTCTTTTATCCCTTTTATCATTTGTCCCTTTGTCAACGACCGTAACCAGTAGTGACATTATATCTGTTTCATTAGAATGTGATTAGAGAAGATGGCTCATCGGCTAATGCATCATCTTTAACCTGTCCCACAACACAATTAACTTCATTCCGTTTATTTCAAGATCGTGTCAGAACGCTCAATATCTGTATGCCAACAAATCTTATATTTATCTGAATGTTATTTTATCTGATAAAAGGCCGGATCTTGAAGGCCATCTTGTTGCTGTATCTAAAGGCTGCCACAACTAAATTCATAGCCAGGCCTTATATCTCCAGTGTGACAACATTAGCACATCCTGTTGGATCTATATATAGATAATACAAAACCGGTGCAACAATAGGACTCCTGTCTGACGTATAATCCAAGATGGCTGTTTGTTATTATCACTTTAGATAGGGTATGTTTACATTGTATAATGTCAATCTTGTAACAAACGACGACACAACAGTCGCCATATTTGGTGTCGGTATTTTAATTAAATGACCAAGTTTGATTTAAATGGTATATTTTTAATTGGTTTTCGTTATCTCGGATTCCGTGTGAAACTAATCTTAAACTTTATCCTCTTCACAATCCGCATTTTCACGAATCAGGTGTTTACCTTATCCAGTGTTATAGTTCAAAAGAAATATGTTTGAGAAATATCTCGCTGTTACTCAAAATTCACTAAACATCAATTGATCATGAGTTAGTTTGTCTGTTGACATTTGATCTGTTGTATCCACTACTTTCACACATTTCATCACTTTATCACATACTAACTTCTATCTCCAGAATGTTTAAATGGCAAATGTGAACCCTCTACAAAGGCTTGCAGCTTTAGATATCTTGCCCTAATTGTGCATTGGTTGCGTTTATTTGAACATTTTACTATTATCATAAATAGTTCATGGTGCAATTAAAATGTTCATATCGGATTTATACATAATACAATGATTATTGTCTATCTCACGTGAATCTATTAATACAAAAGATATGAAGTATGTTGTGAAAAAGGAAACTACGGGGTTACAGTGTGTATATCACACTTTTGCTATGTAACAAGTCTCGTAAGGACGACACATATTTTATATCATAATTAGTTGCTTTCATGTTCATAGATTGGAATATATTAATGTAATTGATTAAGTGAATGAGTTAAATGACATCATCTGTTGTAGAATGTCTTACAGAGGGATAGTGTGACTCCGAGAACGGTAGATATATATATACAGTCTAGGAAAAGGTTTGGAATATACCTCGTTTTTGTTTTTCACTTTTTAGTCCGATAATCCAGCCAATATAATACATATTTCATGCGTAACCAGCATAAACATGCAGAATAGACTCAAATATGTCTACTGTCAATATTTTTGTGTGGTACGACCGATGGCGTGATTGCAATTAACCAATTAATGAGCGCCCTTTTGTTTGGTTACCAATCCCTTTGAGATCGCTTGTGGGCTATATAAGTGAAAAGCTTCTTCCTTTTAACAAAGTCTTTCTCAGCTTCATATGAGATAATTAACAACTATGAGACGTCAATTGAGTGCAGATCTGTGCAACAGGATCGTTGGTATGCGCCAGGGCGGGTCTAGCCAGAAGGACATTGCCCAAGTGTTCCGGATCACTGAATGATCGATATCTAAGATCCTGAAGCGTCATCGGGAGACTGGTCTAACGACTCCTAGGCCAAGATCTGGTTGTTCCAAGAAAATCACAGCCAGACATGACCGAGATCTGCTCCAACTGTGCCGTAATAGCCGAACAAACCTTCATCTCAGCTCCGTGCCGACTGGATCCTTTTCAACAATGTTCCTGTGTGGCAACTCGGCTGGTGAATTATCGACTTTTGAACGTTGGCTATTTGGCAAGACAACCTGTGAGGAAGCCCCTACTGCAAAAAGACATCGACAAGCTCGATTTGTGTGGGCGGGTGGGCAATTGAACTGGTGTGATGGTCACTGGCAATACGGTGTGTTCAGTGACGAATCCAGATTTTTGCTGTATCGCCAAGATGGTCATGTTCGAGTGCTCAGACAAACTCACTAGGCTCTACTCGATCAGTGTGTACTGCCTAGAGTACAGGTAGGCCACCGCAGAGTCACGATATGGGGTACATTCCATAGCAGAGGGAAATCCGAGCTCCACGTACTGGCTGGAAACATGGATCAGTACCAGTACATACATGTCCTGGAAACCAAAATGCTTCCATTTGCTAGAAGAGACTTCCAAGCAAATTTTGTGTTGCAAGATGACAATGGTCCAGCAATCTGTGCGCGACGTCAGAAGAATTGATGCACCTTGATAATCTGTTGATAGAATTAGCTTTTGGAAGATGTAAGTTTTATTATGTTAGCAACTTATTCGTACTTAACGAAGTTAAATATTGAGTCAACGGCTTGGTTTGTGTACTGTACATATATATTGGCCTTTATGGAAATAGGTACATATATAAATACAGACATACAAACATACGCACAAACAGATAGAATGACAGATAGACAAACATACTTACATACATACATACATACAGACAGATAGGCAGACAGAGTGACAGGCATACCGACATACATACATACATGACAGACAACAGACAGACATAGGGGCGTATGTACAAGCGTATGGATTCGTACTATACATTTAAGATCTTCGTTTTGAGGTAAGATGCAGCTATGTAAATTCCTATGACAATAAATTGATATATAATATCCCCCCCTCTCTCTGTAAAACCCCTAAAGCAAGTGCAGAACTGCCTTGTACATCTAGTAATAGGCATTCACAAAGTGGGACATATTACACTCCTTATGTTACAGCTGTACTTGCTTCCTCTACATTTCAGATCAATAGACCAGATCCTCTTTCACACATTCATGTTACTGAGTGAAACCCCACCACTATACTCAAGTAATCTGATCCGAGTCTTGTCGATTATCGAAAATGTCAAAAAGCCATACAGCAATGTACGGAGAGAAATCTTTTCGAGCATCAGTTCTGAGGTTGTGAAACAATACGCCAAATCATATTAAACACGCAGCAAGTAAAGACATATTTTGTAAGGTTTTTAAAACTCACTTATTTAAAGTAGCCTATTTATAATATAGTGAAACCAGTGTATTTATGTATGAAGATGTGTTTGTGCTCTGTGAGTCGAAACATGTTTCAATTCTGTTTTGAAAGTAAAGCCACCTAAAGCAACCAAGCTGAATAAGACGCTATATAAAATATGACAATTATTATTATATAATATATATTGGTGATATGTGGGCCAACATAAAGTGCCTAACCGTAACTCAGTTTCATTTAGATGTCATATAAATTATTATTATTATTATTATTATTATACACACGCGCCCACGGACATACGATGCGCTTTCGCGTACACAATTGCATGCACAAACCAAAAATTACTCAAAATATACCGTGTAATAAGGTAGCTGGTACTGTATTGCTTGGCAGATGTTATTAATTTTAACAGTTGTAACCTCTGGTTTTGTCTCATTATATAATCACTCTGTGACCCACAAGCAAACTAAACAAATAGAGTATATTTACCTCACCGAGAATAATTGATCAAATAATAAGCAATACATTTCTCTTAGACAATATATGATAAATAAATATTTATATTTTAGATCTGTATCGTCCCAAGAAATGGTTGTTCGCAGTTTGTTCCAACATACCGTGTGCATATATTATCAGTGTACTTTATCATGTTTTAGTTTGTTGAATATGGTTGGTTGTGTTTATTTGTTAAGTTGAAGCAACGTTGATATCATGTTGAAATAGTAATACAAACGGCTTTAGTAGGTAATATAAACTGGCTTTAGGAGTACACAGCCATTCAAGATGTCACGTACATGATAGTTATTTACTGATTGGCTAAATGGTTTCGCCAGCATCTGTATGTGTGTGTATGTGTGTGTATGCGTGTGTGTGTGTGTGTGTGTGTATGTTTTTGTGTGTATTTGTGTGTGTGTGTATATATGTGAGTGAATGCAATATATATATATATATATATATATATATATATTATGTATGTATGTATGTATGTATGTGTGTGTGTGTGTGTGTGTGTGTGTGTGTGTGTGTGTGTGTGTGTTTTTAGGGTACATAGTAAGAGGCAACAGGCACAGAGCATCAACATATCTAAACATCCTTCGAAACCTACCTCCATAAATCTAAATACAACTATACATACATTAATCTAAAAATAAAATGTTACATATCTCCACATATTGATAAATGTGTGCATATACCTAAGCATGTGTCTGGTCTACTCATCAGCCTGTGGGAACCAGCTAATTCGCTTTTCGTACGCGACAAATATGTCACGCCCACAGGAAAGCGGCTACATGCAGGCTACGTACAAAAAGCGGAAGCACGTAAAAACATACCATTTGATACCACAGCTTGCAACAAACAACACGTGCGTGTGGTTCAATGGTGACTTGCTACATACATATCATAAACTATTTTGACACCACAGTTTACATTCAACAGTAATTTTCTGTGGTCCAAAAGAAACCTGTATATAAAGCATTTCGACACCTCAAATGCTGACCTCAGCTTTATTCTGGGTTCGAATAACTGAATAAATCCTACCTATATGAACCATGTATCAATACACGTCCGACTGGTCTGGCGTCGAAGTTCTTCTCTAACCTAAGTGAAAATTCAAGCCCTATATATAGACTCAGCGTGTTAACAAACATTACAGTTTGTTCATAACAAAGAGAATGTACACTAACACAGTATGGACTCACTAAAGCGATTAAACTAAAATAAAAACAAAGTAGCAATACCGCAAAATGGATTAGTACTGCCACTTTTGTGCACATGGTAGGGTAAATAGCCCAATTGACCGCAAAATGTAATGAAGCGAAGTCAAAGATGAAACACCCTTCAAATGTGCCAACGCCGAAATTCGAACTCAGGTGGTATTGATATGTGATACAAAGCGCTACCAGTTATACCACGGAGGCGCCCATGTGTGTGTGTGTGTGTGTGTGTGTGTGTGTGTGTGTGTGTGTAGAACTGCCTCTCAAGAACCAGACCCATGTTAACCATCACTATGTGCCTATTTGATAACCAAGGTTACAGTAACTAAGCCAATTTCTAGGATTTTAGTCAATTATTTGGTTTCCATTCTTCAACCTCCTACATCCCTGACTCGTGTTAGATTGCTTTAAATTAATCTATCTTTCTCCCCCCCCATTTCTCCCCCTCCTCTCTCTCCTCTCTCTCTCTCTCTCTCTATATATATATATATATATATATATATATATTACATCCCAAGTAATATACTTCTTTGCGCAAACTAATGTTATAAGAAAAAGGTTTTAATGTATAAAGTTGGACGCCATAAGGTCAATTTCCCAACAATTATAAATCAAAGTCAACTTTCAATCAAATATCTTCTTTGTGTTCGGGAAGACAGCATAAGGGAACTAATCTGACAGTTTCTTGTTGGGACTAATTTAAAATATAATATTTGCTAACATCAACTTAGCTGAGCATTGTTTAACAAGAGATTGTTTAACAAGAGATAACGAATTGGTTTAACGATGCGTTGTTAGAAGTCGGGTATAAAACTAACCTTACTGTATTAAAATTGCGAACTGAACGTGATACTCTACAACAAAATGTATGTTGGCTGAGCTATAACGTTATGGACTTATACTTAAACATAGATTTACTCTCTACCGAACACCCCCCACCCCCCAGATCTCGCTTCTCCTGACCAGATTAGTTTAAGTATTTCGAGTACATGCTAGTATTTTAATCGGCGTAATCTTTCCTTACAAACGTCGGAGCATTGGATAAATGTATTTGATTAATTTACCATCTTCATGACCATCTTCTATCTATTCTAGCTAAACACTATTGGATAATATCATAACCTTCATAACATTATTTTTAATCAATTGAATCGCACGACCAAGAACAGAGATCAATGTCACATCCCTTTTAGTTCAGCTTTCCTTCTGTAAGCGAAACTTGAAACTGTTAAATTCGCGCTTTCCAAACTTTTTGTCTATCTATAAAAATAAACCTTTGACATTATTTTGCACCAAAAACAGTTTAGCTTTATTTTTTTTATGGCGACATATGTGATGGTATAATTGTTTCCACTTTGTATACATTTTTTCCGATCATATGCCAAGATGAAGATGATAACATTTCAACAAAACGCACGAACTGTACTAAGAGAATGTTATCCAATATTGAGATTAAAACTAATATTATTTTTCATTGTGTAATAATATGTTAATAATAAATGGGATATGTTAACATGTCAGCCACGTTATCTCGCTAAACTTATAATTGGACACCATTATTAAGGCTGTAGCGTCTCGAGTTTCGTGTTATCGAGGCAGCAGGTAACACGAACTCTGATAATTAACCAGGTGAAATTATATCAAGTTGATGATTCAACAGTAAACTGAAACTAGAAATGTGATCAGGTTGAGTATAACCACAGGTACGCCTATTGGTCAATAATAATAATAATAATAATAATGTATATTTAATAAAGCGCCCTTACTAGCAGGAGTCATTCAAAGGCGCTGTACAAATAATATGTAATATAATAATACCCCAAATAATGTCTGTAAAAACCCTGTAATGATTTAAAAGATAATAATTATTTATCTGTGAAAGCGACCTTAAATAGGTGTGTTTTTAGAAGAGACTTAAAATTTCCAAGAGACGACGCATTTCTAATATTTGCCGGCAACTTATTCCACAAATTGGGGGCTGCAACACTAAATGCACAATCACCATATGACTTGAGCCGAGACACTGGCACCTGCAATAGTATCTGACTGGATGACCTGAGTTTCCGCCATACGTGTGTGTGTGTGTGTGTGTGACTCCACGTATAGATATAGAGCAATACATAGTACTCTAACAGACAGACAGACTGACTGACAGACCGACAGACTAACTGACTGACAGAGGCATAAACAAGCGAGAGAGAGAGAGAGAGAGAGAGAGAGATTTAAACATGGCAAATAGAAGGTTTCAAATATCCGTCAAGATTATTGGCTGTTAACATATTCCTTTCCGGATTGATGGCGAATCTGACATTTTACCAACCGTGACATCGTCTTGGTGTCTTAATGGAGGATCTAGGTGAAGGCGATAACACTTGTATCTAACCTATCTCCGTCATATTTCGATGATCTTTAATAGGCAGAACTATTTTAGTCAGTTTGAGTTGTATTAAATACATTACTCTTTAATTAGATATACAACAAACAGAGGTAAAAGTAATCAGAAAACGAAATACTTTTTGAAACATTAAAACCCCAATTTTGACCCTTTTTTGGCCTAAAATTATAGTTTGCATCATCTATGAGATCATGGAACAACTATTGTCTACAGACTCTGTACAGTTTGAATTATTAAATGACACTTTTAATTTTTTTTAATTGAAATACGTCATCGATTATAATTAGATATACAATCAAGACAGAGGTCAAATCATATAATCAGTAATAACGACATACTTCCTTATAAACCCATATTAATACCTAATGATTCTTCATTATTTTGACACATCATCTTTGTTGACGACCAAAATAAGATTAACTTCATTCCGTCAACATCAATATTAGAGGCCAGAACACTCAACATCTGTCCATCATCAAATCATTTATTGCGACTGATAAAAGGTTAGTAATGGAAAGCCACCTTAGTGCTGTATCTAGAATATGTCGCTGCTAAATCAGAATCATACGACTGAGTCCTCGGAATGAATGCATTAGTTTCTACTCGGATGGACCCTTCTATCGAATACACAAAGCCGGAGTAACAACCAGGAAGTGGTTGTTTTTATATTTGATAATATCAAACATGTGACAAATGACAGAATAGTCGCCATATTGGCCACTAGGTGGCTTAGTCTCGTTCTGAAGTAATAGTTAGTATAGCATAGTTCATTGTTCTGGATCTACTGAATAGAAATACTCAAAACTCAGCTTACAATAATATAGATTTATGATGTCATGGCTGGCCCAGTGATATTAATGTTTTAGTGTTTTATTCGATATTTTCTCACATTTTATGACCGATTTACTACCTGATTTCCTGAGAATGTTCAAATGCTAAACACAAATGGTTCATGTTGTTTTAACATGTTATTGATATATCGTTCACTGCTTAAATAGAAAACAACAACATTTTCAGATTTATAAAATACTTATTTATACACAATACAACGATTATACTCTTTCATATATAATTACATTAATTAAGAATGTGTCTTTCTTTAAAGAGATGTAACTTCCGAGATGGGGTGGATCACATTAGGTTTGCAATATAACAAAAACCTGTCTCAGATATTGACCTTCATACACATTAGTCCCAAATCTTATATTTGGTAAAGTACTGTTTTTGCTGGATGTTTTACTTGAATATCAACACTCGGCCAGATTTCTCAATTTAATCAAACCACCAACCCATTCAATGATATACTACAATTGTCTACATTAATGGTTTTTCCCACTTAAAGGTTATAGCCTTTAATCGAGCGAGTGAGTCTAAAACATAATCTGTTACTGTTGAAACATATTGTCTTACACATGGATACAATTAATGACTCAAGTAAAAAACCTACACCTGTCCTGTATGGTTAAATATATACTTCCATTCATTCATTCATTCATTTATTTATTCATTCATATTCATCATATCGCTCTGCTTGTATCTTAATATATATATATATATATATATATATATATATATATATATATATATATAATATATATAATATTAACAATAATCAGGTTTATACACTCTTGTAAATGTTGACAAAAAACAAGAACGTAAACAATAATAAGATATATCCATTTTTCATTTGTAGGATGTAGTACATAAACTGAAGTTGAATTAAAAAATATGCTTCACCCTGAACAGAAATCAGAAGATTTTATTTGAACAAGAATAAACAGCTGTTATATATCTTGTTATTATTGTGGTAAAGTAAAATTACCTGTTATTTACCCTTTTATTACTCTGCTAACGTATATTTCGCTGTTATTTACCTTTTAATAACTGTGGTAACGTAAATTAGCTGTTATTTAACCTTTTTATTATTCCGATAACGTGAAATTAGCTATTTTATCGATTTCGCTGTCAAATGACGAGAAATAAATTATTCCATCGAACGTAGTTGATGCGGTCTAGGGATGTCATAGAGCACTCTGCATAAATAGTCGATAGACTCTTTAATGGAAAACACCTCAATATGAGGAAGTGATGGAAAGAAATAACATTAGCATATCTCAATATGGATTCCGTATTTATGGGTGGTCCTATAATTAAAGAGATGCATTTGTGATGTATAGATGTTACTAGTGCACAGTATTAGGGTGGTTTGTTGACGCTTCCAAATGCTCATATTATACATCGGGTGTGTGGATAAACAATAGACAGTTTGCTATATCTGAGAACCACTCTCGTCGTGATACCAACTCGGCAACCTCAAACGTTAATGTACTAAGAGTAATCCACCTAGGTATCCATTGATGCATATCCTGTTATAACTTCATAACAAATGTCAGAATGGTAAATGTGTTTGGGTATGCGGGTTTGTTTACAACTGGCGAATTATGTGTTTCATACTGCGCCGAATCTAAACATCTGTTGACAAACACGGAGATAAGAGAAGGTGAAATTTATACTGGCTGTCAAACAAAAGCTAAAGGCCTAGTTATGGGGATATGATTGATCGAAGTATAGTATTTTTTACATTTTTAAGCCTTTTGATTTTGTTATGTTAATGCCAACCCTATAATGATTCTAAGTCGAATAGATTTTGTAAAGATCTACTATCGTGATGTTTTGAAGACGATATTTCGAGATTAACCTGATATCTTCTCGTCGGGATTGATACAGAATAGGAAGTCTGTCCGATTTTTAAATGACCTAATATTTATTAATTATGCGGATAAGCCATCTATTTGGACAGATCCGTTCCGACATATTCCGTGAGGGAGACATATCGTCATCGGGCCGACACCACGCCCGCTGATGATTGGTTAACATCAACATAGCCATAACTAGCAGATAAATATTGACTTTTGATGACGTAAATAAAGACATTGTTACGAGTGTAAATAGAATCTTCGGTGAGATCAAAATGATATCATTATCTGAGTCTATTTAACTAATTACGTGTACTATATAATATAATTTCAGAGAGATCAATTGGTTTGCACGGTGGGTCTTTTTAAAACATGTGATAACTATCATTAATATAATATATTGTGGCAATATGCTGAGAATCTTGTTTATAGGAGGTTCTCATCGCTAAGACTAAAACATGATATCGTATATTTAAGGTATATCTCATACCTTTGGTCCCTTTGTCATTCAGTGAACTAGTTTATTTATTAATGAGATTTTACGCTTAGTCGTAAAAGATGACGCCATCTTTATTATTCAGTCATCATGACCATCACACTCGTCATATGTACATCAACAATTCGTTAAGAACCCAGACGTTCATCAGGCCGATAAAAGGCTGGTAATGGAAAGCCATCTTAGTGCCACATCTAAATCCTACTACAACTATATCAGAAACAGACGCCTCTGTCCTTATTGTGAATGCATTAGTTTCCATTAAGATGGTTGTTCTATAGAAGCTGAGTGTGAGATATATTCCAAGGTTAGTGCTTCTTATTTCTTTTATACTTGATAATGTCAAACATCTGATAAATAATAGTCATCGTTCTCGCTTTATGAATATAATCCTTGTGCTTTAGGAGTATATTATTTTCTCGACACACACACACACACACACACACACACACACACACACACACACACACACACACACACACACACACACACACACACACACACACACACACACACACACACACACACACACACACACACATATATATATATATATATATATATATATACACACACACATATATATATATATATATATATATATTTTATTGTTGTTGTTATTACTTATTTTGTTTAGTTTCCATTTTATTAAAAAAATACAGTGGACTATCTAAAGCCATTTCCAATGAATATAATATTAAAACACACAAATAATTAATAATATCCAATATGGACTTAAAACCCGATATATTTGGTTGAGAAAACAGGAACTTTCTACTTTGATGGATAAATGACTAACTTTGTGATAACGTTAGAATATTGATCGTTTTATCGTATTAGTTTGGCAATCAAGTATTAAGTTAAAACAAAGGTATTCAGATATTCTTTGTCTTTTCTGTTAGTGTCCGCGGGGGATGACACTGACTCAGAGACATTATTGGTGATTGATCTGGAAAATTAAATTATAATTATGATATTTATATAAGTGTATGCTAACACAGATATATCGGACATGACATAACATTAACTACCTTTAGTCACAATTGTATCAGTCTATCTGTTTGGTTGTCTGTTTGCGGCTACGTGAGATTTGTATTTCTATATACATGTAGTAACTGTAGTTTGTCATCAGTGACAGACAGACAGACACAGGCAGACAGACAGACAGACAGACAGACAGACAGACAGACTACTATGGCCGTCTTTTTATATAAACATAGATATGTCTAGGGCGAAGAAGTCTACAAAATCTCAAATATACATGAGGATTAATAGATTAATATAGAGTTTGGTGTATTATCATATCATGATTATGATGATGGTTTCTTTCTCTCTGTATCTCTATTTACCTATCTCTCTGTTTATTTATCATTATTTATTTATCATTTCATAGCAATCAATCAATCAATCTATCAATCAATCTATCAATCAATATATCTATCAATCAATCTATTTATATATCTATCATCTATATAGTGCCTATTCACTTTTGTTCATTTATGTTTATTTCTCGCCCATCCACCCTCCCTCTATCACCTCATATAACCTCTTAATAGTACTAAAACAATTGATTGGGATAAATCACAAATCGGTAGATATCGGAAATCACATAATAATCAATAATTAAGATATAAAATATTATTTTTAGATAGTCTTCGTCGATATCTTTCTAATCTGACTTATCTAATTGGAGTAAACGGAAGACGGAGTTTCTTATCAGGAAATGAAACCTGGATCAACAAATTCATATCAAATCCCGCTATTTGATTAAGATCGTTTTCGCGAATCTTTTGACTTAGGAATCCCGAGTTCCACATCGTTGTACTAAGGCGAGATCCATTTACGTTCGATTCAATTATGTCAGCTGATAACGACAGACTGGGTTTGATTGTTTATTTTAAAAAAAAACAGCATACTTTCTTGGTGCCATTGTTGTTTATGACTAATATTTACGTTAGGCTCATTTAATCTGTTTTTGGACTACACTTGCTTAACATCAGGATAAGTGCGCATTATGTTTTTCTCATTTAACGTGTCTTCGGGAATAAATCACGCCGACAAATTAAATCATTTAGAAACAATCGATGTCCTGATGGTGAACAGAAACTATCAACCATTCTTATTATTGGTTTTTACGACATTACGTCACGTTAACACCCATCTACTCTACCTTGTTGAACTCGACTATGTCTTTGGATTCTCAGAAAACATTTCGTTTTGATCATATTTTATGCTAACCTTTAGACCCTACCTCAGTAGATGTTGGTTTGTTGCAGCTGATCATTGCGAGAAGAATGGTTTTACTAAGATGACCTGACGAGGGAATGACTTTAGCTTTGGAGGTGGTAAGTTTTTATGATGTTGTTAAAAGTTTTGCGTCAGTGTCGAATATTTTGATTGACTAATATCTCGATTTGGTCGAATATACTCCACTCTAGATATGACTAGATATAAATAAAAAATATATTGATTAGTCGGCCAGTTACATTATATATTGTAATCATAATCACGTTAACTAATTATTTTATCAGTTTATTATAACAGTTTTAAGAAAGTTCTCTTTATAATTCTCCGTATAGATAGTACAGTTTATTTGTCATTTATGCTGACAGATAGCCGGAAATGAATATTGGAAAAATCGCAACATATTATGTACATAAATATATTAAAAATTGACAGCAAATCGTACTCAGCGAACGCTCAAAACATATGACAGGTCATGATATATGTTGACCATAGCGGCCTACTGTAGAGATCTAGGTTATCAATGGCTATCTGTAAAACAATACAAAATAGCTCAGACCTTCCGTTAATACTTTCACTCCGAATGAGATTTAATGGCCTCGATGAGGAGAAACATGCTGCAGAAATATTAACGCGACAACATTTATATTTAGGGAAATATTAAACTTTTTAAATGGTCGCGGCTAATGGCCATTCTCCAACCTTCGATTTGATATTTCAGTTTGGAGTCATGGGGGCTTCCTTCTGCGCAGGAAGATAACATGTCAAAGAAAACAGAATGCAATATATGGAGCCGAATGCCGCAATGTCATTCCTCCAACAGTTCTTTTTTAAATTCAATAAGTATGCGGCTTCCTTATGTTCAGGAAGACATCATAAGGAAACTATCCTGGGATTCTCTCTTCACAATGATTACAGAATGTGACATTTTACCAATGTTACCACGACCTTGATGTTTTATTTGATGATCGAGTGGGGATGCGACAAAATGACGATTCAATCCCTCTCCAATCCGATTCTGACAATCTTTGAAATCCAGATATATTCCTAGCTGGCCTGAGCTGACATCACATCGGCTACTTATTGCTTCTCAAGAAAAAGTATAACATCCGGTAGAGAGATAATGACCTTTGAACAAATCCACTAAGGACATTGTTACGAATGTCGATAATCATCTTCAGTGCGCTCACCATGAGGCTGTTTGTCTATATAAACACAGTTAATTATGTGACGGCGGCTACATTATCAAAGAACAGACCATTCAAGTCGCATCATGCGCTTGTCCTTTGAAGTGTTTTACTATAATATGTTTGTTGGTAATATGCTAGAGTGATGGTTAGATACACGTTTGTCGTCAATGTGAAAACGTGATGCAATAGATAGAAGGGATGTCTCCTGCTGTTGTCCTTTTCTTGACGGGTGTAATTATTAGTAACCTTACTCTTTGTTGTAAACTGTTATAGTAATAGGTGGTTCATCAATTGATCCATCATCTTTGTTGTCAACCACAATAGCAGTGCTGGCGACTTTCCGGATCTGTATATGAACAATTACTTTAAGAACATGGATCTTATTGCGGCTGCTAACAGGTTTAAAATGGAAAGTTGTTGTAGACATATATCTAAAACTTGTTATATCACAAAGAAAAGCTTCATTTCTCGATGTGACCGTATTTCATTCGGTTGGAACTCTTTGTGGATCATACAATGCGAGACTAGCAATAGGATCCCAGTGTGACCTATATCCAGCGATCGGAGTTTTTTTTAATACTTAATGATGTCAAACAGGTTTTAAGTCACACAAGAAGTCATCATTTTGCTGTCATTACATGTTTAAGCTGTCTTATTTCAGTGTTAACAGAATACATCTTTTTGTGGCAGTGTTCTAACGGATTTTGTATCTCCCTGATATGGTCCACATACACAGGCAACGTAACATGTGGTGATATATTTTAATTGAATCCATTAATTAGTTATTTATATTTAATATTCTTAGTCTGCTATAACTGAAACGAAATATGAAATGTTGCTGTTTACGGCCACATTGTGCACATGATAAACTAAATGCGCCGAACGAATTCCCGAATGAGTGATGTTAAGTCAAGAATGAAACACCCTTCTGACATAGCACAGATGAGATTAGAACCCAGGAGCTAGAGGTCTGTGGCCAATCTCGCCACCAGATACTATTTAACTTTTTATATGTCTGATATGCCACTCACTCACTCACTCACTCACTCACTCACTCACTCACTCACTCACTCACTCACTCACTCACTCACTCACTCACTCACTCACTCACTCACTCACTCACTCACTCACTCACTCACTCACTCACTCACTCACTCACTCACTCACTCACTCACTCACTCACTCACTCACTCACCCACTCACCCACCCACCCACCCACCCACAAACCCACTCCACCACCCACCCACCCACCCACCCACTTTAAAAAAAAATAAGTTTAAAATAGTTCGTCTCTACTGATATAAACACATTAGAAAGCCACGCACAGAAAATACATATGTGAATTAAATATGCGTTCACCAAAGGACACACTCATATGCCTAAATACCATTTATGTATACAAACATACAGACAAGTAGACAAACAGATAGACCATCCTCTTTCTCCGAGCAATGTTTGAGAGGTTATATCCACGGTTAGACCCTTTTTACAAACTATCAAACAAACTTCTATTAAAATAATTCACCATTTTATCACAATCAGAAAAGATAAAGCTTTCTTTTTATAATATAATCTTGACAAAATGAAACAATTGGCATAACTAGAAAACAAGCCCTGATTACGAGACAGTTTCTGTTTTGAAATGTGTATGCACGTGTATCAACGTGCGTGCGTATGTGTGCGTTTGCGCGTGTGTGTACATGCACGCGCGTGTGTGCTTGTGTATGTGTGCTTTCGTGTGTGTTTGTGTGTGTGAGTTTTAGTAGTGTATGATGCATTCGGTTTTAGGGAGATTAAGAAAGCTCTTTCTAAATGTGGTCTGGTAGTCAATGATACGAAGTCAAAGATTACGATAGTCCTTAATGGCGGCTGGTTGAGATCATATGAGAAATAGCTTTATCACGGGATTTGTTTAGAAATCGTAAACTACAAAACGTGTCTTGGTATTATATCACTTAAGAGATTAAAGTAGGGCCTGCACTTACATATGTTATCATTTCATTCTCCATCTTATCGTCTACTGATCAATCAAGATTAAAGCAGTATTTAGCCAGATCGGAGATATCCCAGTATCGATTATTGATTTAGCGGATTTGAATTGATTTCGAGAAAATGGTGTAAGGATTGACTTGATATTGTATTATTTATATTACATAATTCCAAATTTGGAACATGTTCGTTATATGTTGACAAACGTCGATCAAATATAAGTATCAAGGCAACAATTATTTGTTATTGATCTTTCTGAGGGTTTTGTTTGTTGTTGTTGGTAGTAGTGTTATTATTATTGTTATAGTTACTTCAAATATTTCGTCCTGTTTTTGTAAAGCTTTCAGCTCCGTACAAAATATATTAAGACAAATTGCTTACATTTATGTCAACAAGAAGGGACAGCTTAATCATCACCCCCACAATGTGATACGTAATATGTTATACATGATTCACCTTAATCATTGTTTCCCAAATGTATGTGTATTAAATCAGAATTAAACTGTTGTTTAATATACCTTGTACCAAGTAGTCTTTATACCTGTAAGTATTAGCGCGAATTTGATAATGTTATCTGCTGTATCTTGATTTGTTTTTAATCAATTTTATTCGTAATTTTTCTTGTATTATTCCGTATATTAGAATTGTTGTTGTTGCTGCTGCTGATGATGATAATGATGATGATGATTGCCCATCTCGAGACAGCGAAACTCATTCTATCATCCTACGTGAAAAGTGATCTATTCTTAACTTGTTCTGAGTCTCAACGATCAACTCGACACATAAACAATGTACCAAAATAATATAAGTTGGTATACCATATACTATGTCACTGGGTAAATATAATTTGTTATAAAAAGTCAAAAATATTTAACCTTAGAAATCCAGAAGATTAATAAATAATATTCTCTTTACAAGATCAGGTATGTGGTTATGAGTTTGTTAATTAGAAATTATAGGAATATAAACTTATTGATCAGAATTTCTCTATTCCCAACACATATAAATATTTATACCATGTAGTCTACTGTACTAAAATGTTGGTAATATTTTTGCTTATCTAAGAGCGAACATAAATTATTTTATACCATTATCAGACAATAAACTATATATATTATCTATGAACGAATTACTTAAATTGAGTGTTTTGGGGCTTCCACAAACTATTACTAAGTGTTTTTATGGGGCCATTTTGGCATGCTGTTCTTAGCTTAGCAACTGCGTTGGTGACCCCAACATCTTGTCCTGAAGGAAATCATTTCATTCATTTAAAATAGTTAATTTAGGATAATTTCGTAAAATGGCACATTATTTGTAGATTTGCATGCACATATGCAGGCATGCACGCATGCAGACACCCATACACACAAACACATACAAAGATCAACACCCAGTCTCCTTCATGTTGGTGAGTCTGACAAAGACTGTTTCAAACAACGATAATTCTTTTATTTTGTGAGAACACGAGATTTAAGTAGAAATTTACATTTTGGGGGGGGGGGGCAATTATATTTTTGTAATATTTGATTTAATATTATTAATTATCTGTTATTTAGAGTTTATTGTTAAAATTTCCATATTATCTTTTTTACAATGCGACAGCCCTTGTCTTACACCTTGTACCGTGTCGACTGATGAAAGTTGACTTCCTCAATAAAATTCTTTATCCATTAGCAAACAATAACCCTCACAAATTATAGTTTACGTGATAGATGTTCTATGGAACTGCAAAAAAAATTAAATCGATCTAGCCACGCGAATAAAAGCAAATCGTGAATTTAAAAATGACTTCACTCGTTATTCAATATTAGTTCATTGTGTACATGGTGTCTACTAACCGTGTAACAAGTATCAGTGACTTGAAACTATTTCGATCTTCACACGGTAATGGCTAGCTGAATATGTCTTTATTGTTTCGTTTTATTGCCTAAATCATTCGGGGTCAGGGTTTAGCTACACCTCGATCCGTGCTATAAGAGAAATCAATAAATGATTATTTGATACCATCTTGTCTTGAAGCTCGACTGAATATTTCCTTACGCGATTCATTTCTTGCCTCAAATCAGTTTTATGACACAGTAACGAAGTTCGAACAGCTTCAAAGGAAATACGAATCTAGTGGGCTTTGATCGTCATGGCTGTCCTTGATCTTTTGACCTTGGGGTGGTCAGAGTCTTGTGCGAGTAAGAGTAATAAATATCAAATTTTGCACTTCATTTGAAACAATTGGACACATCCTGATAATGGTACACACGGTCAATATTCTTGTAGTACAGTATCTATATTGACAGCTGATGAACACAGAACTGATGGACATATTAGATTTAGGTCATTTTACAAAGATCATCTCTTCTTCGTGTTTGTTATTGTCGTAATAAAGTTTGTTTAATTTTTTTCTGTGTGGAAAAGTTTCATGTTAAATATTTTTTTGTCATTCAAACATCATACTATTTTTTTACATGCATCTTGTTTGGTGCATCACTGTAAAGTACCTTTAAATGGTTCCTGCCAGTAGGGCCTCTTTATTATATTAAAAGTATTATTTATATATTTTTAGATTATATAATAGCAACAACAGTGTTAGAGATTAGTAATATTAACAGGAGAAATAATAGTAGGAACAATAGGAGCAGGTATAGACCTTAACAGGTTTAGCAATATCATCAGCAATAAAGAGCTGGTATCAGTAGTAGCAGTAATAGTTGTAGTAGTACCAGTAGTAGTGGTGCTGCTGCTTGTATTAGTAGTGGTAGTGGTAACAGAATACTACAGTTACATAACCAAAGTTTTATCTTTGTAGAATGTTTATTTTAATTGTTTTTCTAACGTATTAGGTTGTATATTTGGGATCTATAATATAACAATTTATTGGTGAATAAAATATGATCGTTTTATGTATTTATGTTTCCGGAAACATCTGGATCCTAAAATTAATTTCTGTGACTTCTGATACACATACGTTTTTATCAGTCTGAGCACTTCTTTTATTAGTATCATGTGTACTACGATCTCCAATATTACTGTTTAGAGTTCTCGAATTATTTCTTTTTGTTACTAATTATAAACGTCTTGTAAGTATACTTTTTCCAATAAAGTACAGTCTTCCTCTCATGAGAAATATAATGTTATAGTTGCTCCTCAAGTCCCAATACAATCTATATTGTGGCGTTGGTTGATAAAGATTTGAAGACGTATAGAATAATCCAGTGAATTTAAGATGTTTTCTCATTCAGTTGTAGTATTAGCGACTTTATTCAGTTATTAGTGACAGTAACCTCTGTAATAATAATAATAATAATAATAATAATAATAATCATCATCATCATCACCATCACTATTATGATAATAATAATAATTATTATTATTTGAATTTATTTTATTTGTGCTGATGAACCTGTTCTGTATTTCTATCATGTTGTATAACCATATGAAGTTGATGTTCTGAGCCAGTGACACTATATCTGTGTCCTAAAACACACGCTGCCCGTGTCAGACATCAGACCTATTTCGATCCAGATTCCTTATTACACCAATTGTAAAGTTCACAAACCTCCAAGGTCGCCGGCTTAACGGGCGACAATATCGGCCCATGACCTTTAGCTGTTCGGATCGACCACATATATCCTCTTTTTGTAACAACACGTAACTGTTTATTCATCCATGGAGGAAGCGTGACTACAGAAATAACTACGCGACGATTATAATGTTTACATAGTTGCTAAGATTATCCAAGCAGGTTATCTGTCACGCTAACAAGTCCCAGTCACTGTATGTTTTAGAATTTCGCGGACAATTTCGTGTTGAGCTGTTGCACGTTCGAAGTCTAAAGATGTAATCATCACTAAAATGGATATTTTCGCACACCCAGTCAGTAGCGTGACGTCAGCCTGTTGTCAAGTAATAATTTATGGGTAACGTAGTCAGGGTCATAAGGTCGCTGGTCACCAAGGCCGTCTGGGAATAGCCAGCACATGATGATTTATTTTCTAGAGGTTTCAAATGATCCGGATCGCAATTAATCTGTCTGACGCGCAGGGATCCAGAAAGCACAGGAATCCAGAAAAGTACGACATCCCTGATCCTACAAAATGTAAGAAAGTGATGTCGTTATTACAACTTTTTTTTACTCTATTAGCTTTACTACGTAAAATGTAGAATCTATATTGTTGCCCTTTTATATAATCTGATGAAACGAACTCTTAATTCACGCAATGGTGTTTGATGGATTTAAGCTCCGGGCAGAGATCCTTTTCATATTATGAGTAATTAAATTACACAAAATCTGCCTGAAATCCGCTGTTCTTGATTATAGGTCAAATAGATCAGGTGCTTTAATTTACCATCTACCACATCTAACTGCATATACGTAAGGACGCTTAATTAGGCTGGATGAACGTTCACTTTGTGATGAATCGAAAATGTATAAGTAAAAGCTGTTAAGTTTGTGCAAATCATAGTATTTATTCAGGATTGAGGCGATATTTTGTTCTAGTCCAGTAATAATCGCTGCTTGCATATGTAGGCGGCGTACATCTTCTCACGTGTTCAACAAAACTACTTATATTAGTTCACGCCCCGACATCTTATAAAAGGTCCACCTTTTCAGGTTGTTCACACAACACCTTGTTACGCCGTACCTGTTGGATCACTGTCCGTACCGTTGATATAGGTAGAATTTATTTAGCTATTTGAACCCAGAATTAAGATGATACCACCCTCTGTGGTATCGAAATATTATATGTATAGATTTCTTTTTAACCACAGCCAATAACTGCTAAATGCAAACTGTGGTGTCAAGGTTGTTATCTTGTATATGTGTTAATTTACTATTTCCTTTCGGAATGTAATTCCTTTTTTAGTTGGGTCCCACAGGCTGATTTAAATATATATATATATATAATATATATATATATATATATATATATATATATATATATATATATATATATCACTAATAAGAATATCAGAATAAAGCACACATTCACATAAAGGTCTATATATTACTCGTTATCTTAGGTTTATCGTTTCGTTTGAGAAAACAGACAAACATTAAATCATAATTGTTATGTCATTTTATATTTCTGTTAGAAACAAGTGCACATTTCACATGAAAGAGCCATCACAGAGTCTGTGAAATCTACTACGAAACATTCAAAACAATTTCCCTAATTTCTGCCTACATCAGGCACTATGCCCGGATCCATTAACCTAATCAATAACAGATAATATATTAATTATTACCTTCACTTTGAAGCACCTAGGCACGCCATGGCTTCCCTAATGAACGTCATTTAATTACACTTGACCTACACTTGACCTGACAGTTAGCCAGTTTAGGAAATATCGATCTTCTCTACTGATGTTGACTTTACAAACGACGACATCCTTGTATCCCATTGTTGATAACGATCATGGGTACAATTGTACAAACAACATTCTATAATTAATGGCCTTTAACTCTATAAAACTGTTTTATACGAGTAATGCGCTTCTTGTGTATCCTATCAGCAGAAATGGGAGTGATAATTATTTATATATGATACAAACTTTTCGACTGTCGTTAGTTTGTTAGTATTTGATGGAAATATGACAATTTGAAGGAATATAAGAAAGTTAAACAAATTTGAATATTATCATTTCAAACGTGTTAGTAGTAAGATATACAGACGGAGTGATGGCATCAAATATTAAAATTAAAATTACAATATAGCTTCAAATTCAAAACAAGAAATATTCGTATCAAGCTGGCAATAGCCATTCACTTAGAGGATATAAATAATAAAATATATAATATAAAAAATATATATTAACCTGTGTTCGTCGTCAAAACATAAATAAGAAAAACCGTGAGTTTGTTCATCATACAATTTCGATCAGAATGGATATCACATCTAATTCCAAAATCTATTTCTAAACGAAAAGAATGACATTTCCTTAATTTATGTATAGATATTTGTCCTAATACTGTTACCCTAAATCAGACTCAAGTAGATACCTAATTAAGTAAGTGTCAAATAATGGAACTCATGCTATTAGGTAGTTTAACTTTAAAAAAGAAACATTATTTCCACAGAATTCAGTCTCATTTAATCGTCTTCAGTGATTTTGGTTTAGATTTTGGAATTGATTTAATATGTGAAACAGCCATATATCTCCTGGTGAATAGGCATTAACATGGAAGCAGAATGTATTATACAATGAGAATAGTTGATAATTAATATAATATATGTTATAAAATATATTTCTTCATCTAAAATATATTAATTCCCAATTCCAGTTGTTTTCAAAATTCCAATAGGACGTGACTGAGTCAGAACTGTTTAATCTTCTCCTGGATTGGTGTTTTAATTTCCATATCATGTTTAAGGTAAGTATATTCAATTTGATAGCGAAAGATGATTCTCAGATGATTGTTGACACCAGATCCAGTATGGCGGCGTCATCAAGACTTCCGACTGTCATGACTTCCTTGTGAATGTTTGTGTATTGCTCAGGGATGAAGTCAGAGTCCGTATCTAGCAGCCTTATGTATCTTTGGAGTTAAGTTTCGGGGAATTAAGTTATTGGAATTAAGCAATAGTTCACTCGTAATCTATTTGGTGACTTTGATTTGTAGAGTCTTCTCAGTCTAGAACCTAGAATTAGATGTCAAATTAGCATGAGTTTGATCTGATGTGTCATATTGTGGCAAGCACTAATTCGTCACCTCGTCTACATTACGAATAAGCTACCTGATGCCATATAAGGTTTTATTTATGTTGCGGTAAAGCGTCAATTTGTATGTTTTATTTTGGTTGTTAACATGAAAAGGTGTGTGACACATATCATAATAACTGGATTGTACCTAAATGGAAACACCGAGAAAACGTATAAACGAACCAAAAGAAGAGTACAAGTTTCGATTAATTCAGTAAATTAGTGTCTAGAACGGGAAGCAAAAATGCTGGATTAATTGGAGCAGTTAAATATCCCTGAATATGTGTAAATTGAGTTATCCAAATATTCTTACAATCTGGCTGTATTATATTCTAAAAGCTTATCAATGTTGCCACTATCAGTGTTTTATAAAACATTCACGTTGATATAATAAAAGATAACAATGATGTTGATGATGATAATGACTATCTTCTGTATGTGATATCATTAAAACTATGACCATACGACATTATTTAGCCTCACTCGTAATAATTACATAACAATGTCGACATAAGCCATTTGGTGTATATTTCTCAGACTGATGTAGGTCACAAGTTCAAATCCTTGAGTTACATTCTTAATAATAATAATAATAATAATAATAATAATAATAATAACACACACACACAAACACACAGACATAAGCTGTCCACCTTTACCATGATTTAGCTACCCTTAGACTTAGCTATCCATAATCTGCGTATTATTGCAACATCATTCACATAATAATAATATTTTCATTCATATTTGTGGTATTTATCTTGTAGTCAATGCATCACTAAATGGTAGTTGCTGTTTTATCGCATGTCAACAGATAGATTGATGATGGCAGCAACATGTATCTGGTTATCTAAATATAATGTTAGACGTCGTAATATGCAAACATTCTGTTGTAAGGTGATATGCCCACGCTCTCTTATATATTAGAAAATTAATCATATCAAATAACTGGGAGGCCGTGAACAAATGTATTTAAAAGCTAAGTCATTAATATTTATGAGGATACTTTTTGTTTAAAAAAATAAAAGGATAAAAACAAATCCGGACTTTTAAGATAAGTTGCTATTATTTACTACCTTAAAGGGATAGTTCACCTTCATTTCAAATTTTCAGGACTAATACAGCTATCCTCACAAATGTGATAAATTATGTAAACATATGTAAACGATCACATTAAATAATCCAGTTCAAAGCGCTGATTAATTGACTTTTAATGGCATACGGGCGCCGCCATTTTGAAGCTAGACAGAGACCGGAAGCTGCTAAGTGATGACGTCAGTTGAATACAGCAGTTTGGGTGGAAGTCTGTAGAGCCCGTATAAAAGCATGTAAACAAGTGTGAGCAAAGAATTATTCCAGAACATAACGCTAAAATTACGTCACGAATGACATACAATCATATAATTTTGAGCCAGAAGGAACCTTAGAAGAGGAAGATGATTAAAATGGCTGAGATATTAATGCTCAAGGGTAACTATAATCCGCGTCAGTCTAGAGAGTTTTCATGTGACGTCAGATTTATCCTTCCCTCCCCCCCTCGAATCTGGCTTCCGGTGCCGCCGTAATGGTGGCCCTCCAGTAATTTGGGTTATTTCCTATATCTATGATATCAGGTATATATAGCGATTGTTATTGTTGAATTTTTGGTAACTGTTCTATGCATTAAATATTTAAGAAATATTTTCTGATGGTGAACTGTCCCTTTAAGTAATCCTCACAAACTATAATAAGAATAAATCTTTTATCGTGTATCACCTAAGAGAAATCATGTAGAGAGTTTCAATTGATCTTTTTAAAATTAGCTTTATTTATTATGTACTCTCTGTATAAAAATCCATTAAATTTAGAAATTTGCTTGACAGATACGGACTGACTCTATATTTAGTTTGCCCAACTGATATCAAGATACAAACACTGAATGGTATCATCACATGTGAGTTCAGTTCACTGTTGATGGAGACTCCATCAGTTTTTGAGCCAGATCTTAACACTTCAAAAGGCATCACTTCCGGCAATCTCTTTATTGTTGTATGATATTCCACAAACACATGTAATATGCCCACAGTTATTATAAAATTGTTTATGTCACAAATACACAGAAAAAAATACATTACCTCAGTATTATTATTATTATTATTATTATTATTATTATTATTAAAAAGATGTACAAAGCAAAGATTTGAGCAATTCCATAATATGATATCCGGTATATATTCTTTACTAATAATAAAATACACAATTTATACAGACTTATATTACTATGTGACATATGATTACAGTCAGTTTGATTGTACGTGCATCAATACAGTGCGATAGTAACTTGATATCAACAAGCATTACCCTGTAACATAAGACATTGTCCCAGCATTCTGCCAACGGATTGATCTCATGCCAAGTATCATAAATTAATAATATTGAATACAGTAGAGCAGAATGGACACAAGTCTTCATACTTGGTGTATCTAGACATTATGAATAATGTATTATCTAATCAATGTTGTTTACAATTCCTCGGTTTTCATAAATTAGTATTACTATCGTTATAACCAAGGATATGTTTAAACCAATCTATAGACCTTTTAAGCGATCAATTTTCGAGTTCATCACCGATCTTTCGAAACACTCTATTCGATGTTACATATCTGAAGGATATTCATTAATAAATATAATTATCGCCACTTGTTTTTAAAATGAACACACGTAGATGTAAAAGCCAACACTTGGATATCACTAAAATCATCTTTAATTCGAAATTATATGAAACAATGGCATTTGCATAGAGAGACGAATGTAATTGAGACGTCTGTTTAAATGGAAAGTATTATATTACTAAAATATTATTACACACTATCTAAACATAATTAAGGGGAATCTTGTTCAAGTTGCAATCTACATATATAAATAAAAAGCGCTTTTAGACAATTCTAGAAAATGCGCTATACAAAAGTGAATTTATTATTATTATTATTATTATTATTATTATTATTGATTATTATTATTATTATTATTATTATTATTATTATTATTATTATTATTAAAAATGTCTTTAGATAAATGCTAGCTAATATTTGTTTACTACCTACTTCTGTTATAACAAAACGTATGTTGATATTTATCTACATCTATCCTAATATAAATCAATAACCAATAAAGATATGGTAATTTGAAATTGATCCTAACTAATTATATGTACGAATTAGTAAAATATCAAAAGTTAATATTATCTTGTCAATTAGAAATGGGGATAAGTTTTTGTTTCAAGTAATGAATAATTATGACAGGATATTGACAGCATCACAATATCTTTAATTCGGAACTGTTTATTCTCTCCAAAGCATCCTTATTGGTTTGTTTAATTGCATATGCACTCTTCAACATATACCATACTCCTACCTGTCTCGTACACTTCTAAGTTAGTACATATAAGCTTTAATAAATTATACTCATTTTGTTATAGGTCTTACGTAACATATACAGATCTACCAATTAATTAATCCGATACAAAATTGCATAACAAACATAATTATAATTCAAAGTGAACACCGAAATGAGCCATGTTTAAATCGGTCGTAAATATAGCAAGTTTCACTTAAAGGTAATAGGACCAATTTCGTCTAATTATGAAAGCGGCGACCCTTTGTTATCGCCTGAACACGATGAGAAATGCTTCTGAAGCTAATGGCTTCTTTCCTTTGTTACCGGCAGTGAGCGGCTAACAGACGTAAACACATTAGATGGGATATTTCGGTATTGTCTCCTTGTCATTATGGGAAGATTGTGTTGGCTTTTTACAGTAATGCATTTCTTTTAGAACATCCCAGTTTAACCGGAGACACACCTAGACATAATTGTTTGTCACGTAACAAACACGTACTCTACTGTACTTTGTGGGCTATTACGGACTGTTATTCGCACCTTGCCTCTTGATTCCTTTAAACATATATAGTTCCCTATTTATAGGATATCCTTTGCCTGCTCCTTATTTCCTTTCTTTCCATTCTATACCGGTTATACTTTACACACCTTCCTCACAAAAGCCCCCAACTTTCTGACGGCAGAAGCTACATTATTTGTTTCCATGAATGCATCACCTTGGATCATACACAAGTTCATTGTTCAGAATACGATTGCATTAGGAAATGTTACTGTGACGTTGAGATTCATACAAATAGAGTCTTGGTCATATCTATGTTAACTATTGTCATTCACCGTTAATTACTAATATATGATGTTTTACATACAATTACTTCAATAATATTTTTTCTTTTAATAGAAGGTTAATTGAATTGTTTATTTTCTATTTTCTAATTATAAAATGATAAATGCGAATTCGCATAGCGTTTCGAATATATATATATATATATATATATATATATATATATATATATATATATATATAGTGTGTGTGTGTGTGTGTGTGTGGGTATGTGTGTTTGTTTGTGTGTCCGTGTGTGTATATATGTGTGTGTGTATATATATGTGTGTGTGTGTGTGTGTGTTTGTTTGTGTGTCCGTGTGTGTATATATGTGTGTGTGTATATATATATGTGTGTATGTGTGTGTGTGTGTTTGTATGTGTATGTGTGTCATGGATCTATAATTTTATTTCCTCGGATGAAAGCGACAATAATAATTGAAGGAAAGCAGATTTTTAATTTAACACAAATAGGTCAAGTTCGGGTGTGAAACGTTATTAAGTGCATGTGTCAGATATATTAAAGACTAACACCTAACCCTAGTACATCTACATAAGTAGACACCAGTCTCACATCCACATTAATTCAACTTCTCGTATTTCATGTATACTTAGCGATAGGATGATCATCTTGTGGTGTTAGTGACCTCATTTTTAGACAACTATCTAACATGAGTGCGATCTACTCATCGTTCGGGTTCTAATAACTTTACATGGAAAGTTGCTTAATCATTAATTAATAAACACAAATGTTTACTGACTAAAACATGTTTATGAGTGAAAAACACTCCACAAGGTATTAATTAGTAAACTATTGTATTACTACTACTACTACTACTACTACTAATGCTACTTCTATTACTATGAATGTTAATAGTAATATACTCTTTATTATTTTTTGTGTATATACATGTGTGTGTGTATTTTGTGTGTGTGTTTGCGCGCGCGCGTGTGTGTGTGTGTGTGTGTGTGTGTGAATGTGTGCGACTGCATATATACCTAAATATACCTCTGTCTTTATACATCCGTATGTGAGAGCTTGCTTTTTACAGATTCCAGCTTGTGACAAATGTTTGATCCTCATCTATTAAACTACCTATAAGTACATCCTTCATCTCTAGAATTATCATTGTATTAACTCAGATGGATTACCAATCAATACATACTAAGATAACATCTGTTTATATCAATGTTCGTCCTTCCGTGTAATATGTTCTGATGGTCTTATTAATGAGCCTTTTGTTCGGTATTTGTGGGATATTCTATATCTGGACCCCTGATATTTATAAATATGTGTCGAAAAATGGCTGGGAATCTCTCAAACTGGAGCTCATTCATTGTTGAAGCTGTTCCACAAAATTTGCTAAATGTTTCAATTCCCGACATTAATTAGATACGCTTGACCCGGAAATCATTTTATTATCTGTACTATGAGAGCGTTCTGATGGCTACAAAGATGTAGTTTGTGGGATATTTCCAATAGCAGACATCACACGGCTAAATATCCCAGCTGTGACCAATACTGAGTCTAAACAACTCAACTCACCTATCAATGCTAAGGAGTATATATAATATGTTCAGATATCAACATGTATGTGAGATTTGTTAGACATGATAAACTTAAGAGAATTACTTTAAAACCAATGTTCTCTAATTGTTTAGTTTACATAAAAGTGATAATCGATCGGTAAGACCTTTGTCATTATGACACTTTAATTGACAGATTTGGCTTTAATCTTCATCGATATATTGATACCATGACAGGAACTAAAACATTTAACTCAAGGCATAAGAATGGCTTAATAACAGAAGTGGCTTTAGTTGAGTACAGAATTGACGCAAGAGATATAAATAATTGTCCCAAATTTATCAGTAGTTATGAGTCCATAATTACAATGTTATTATGTAAATTATAGTGAGGTCATGTGGTGAAGACGAGCTATGAACAAAATGTTATTGTTAATAGATAAAATTAATAATGGTTTATGTGAGTTAGTTGAATGAGTCATATGAAATCTGTAGCTCAATAATCAGCTTTTATTTTTAACGTTTCCATAATAATTACTGTTATCGGTAATTTAACATTGCTGAATTATTTATAATTATTATCTTGAGCGGATGTTTACAATATTGTACCTCAGAATATGAACCCTCCCCCCCGTTAACATATTGATAGGTATCCTTTTACCTGTCACACAAGATATTGGGTAATCTGTTCCACTTTCTGTCTCTAATTACACATAGGAGACAAAAAGTATTTTTATCTCTTTATTCGTAACAGTGATTGATATGAGAGTATTTCTACGGTAGGTACAGTATTACTGATATACTATTGGGTTCTGCACGTTAAAGATAACACAAATAGTCCTTTACAAATTATGACCTATCGGGATAACATCTTTCAAAATTGGCGGCCATTTTATTCTGTAAATATTACTGTTAAATTACAATTTACTTCACAATTTAAACAAAGCCTATCATGGTGATAATTATAAAAGGAGATTGGGTGGTCTGTTCCACTTCCCGTCTCTATTTACGTCTAACAGATAAAGAAAGTATTTTCTATCTCTTTCATCAAAGTGAGGGGTTCAAGTGAATGTTTCTGTACATAGATACAACATTATTGTCATAATATATGGCTCTACACCACAAAACTAACATATATTCCTTTGTAATCTCACAATCATGTTGATGAATCAAAATTTACTTCACAGTCTTGAATATAGTATTTTAAACACCCGATTTCATGGTGACAATAAGAAATATTTCAACTTTGTTAAATTAGCCATTACATTTGCCATTTCTGTTGAAAATAATGCACCGAATAATACAAATGTAGAACACGCCTTACTCTCAGTAACATTTTGTAACAAACGCTGTGATTGGCTGAAATAAGTGATATAGAGCCAGTAATGCTAATGAGTTTATCTCAGTCGCTTACATAGTTGTGTGCGTAATTGAGTATGTTTGTATGTATGTATACATGTAGGTATGTGTTTGCTTGACCATTTGCATGAATGCTTAAGTGTGTGTATTGGTAAATAACGACATTTTACAGGAGGAAGTATTATCAAGACCTACAAATGGTAGAGGGCCAATCATAATACACTATTGCTATGGTTGTTGTTAATAATAATAATAATAATAATAATAATAATAATAATAAAAAGGTGTTAATTCACATAGATAGAACACAAGCTAATTACTTATTAGTTTAACTTAGGAGTTGAAAAAGCCTGTGACACGAGACAAGAAAATACACGAAAACATTAATTATTAATTTACCCGGTTTATTGTTGATTAAGTTCGTATTAATATAAGACTGAGGCCGACAAGGGCTTCGCCCAGGGAAGAGTCGACTAAAGAATAAAATGAAATGTCTCCTCTTCTCCTTCATTAGTCAAATTTGTTCTTTATATCTTTTCTATACTGTTAGTTCCCCCCCCCCACTTTGGCAGTTTATCTATAATCAGGATTCTTATGACGTTTGCTCGTCTGGATTTGTTATTCAATGCTTCAACTCTTACCATTTTGTATCTGTTTTGTTCATTTTTCTTCAAATGTTTAATCTTCCGTTTTATTTTATTCTAAAATGAACTCTGGAGATGTCTTCTTTCAAGAATCGAACTCCTTACTTCATTGTTTCATTATCAACCGTGACAACAAACACACACACACACACACACACACACACACACACACACACACACACACACACACACACACACACACACACACACACACACACACACACACACACACACACACTATATATATATATATATTATATACAACACACACACACACACACTATATAACATATACATAACACATATATATATATATGTCTGTGTGTGCTTTATTGTTGTGTGTGTTTTATAAATATTAACCTGCACAGGCGTTATACTTATTAAAACTCCAAACTGATTTTTTTAAAATATTTAATTGAAATATAATTAATTACCGTTAAAATTAGAAAAATGAAAGAAAAAACAATTTTAAAATAATCCAGAAGAGGATAATCTAAATATAAAAAAAGAAACTATGATTAAAACAAAACCAGGCTTTGTGTCGAACACTACGGCCAAGAAAGATTAAACCTAAAATGGAGAAATAAAATATTAATACACAGTATGAATAATGTGTGAATAATATAAGCATAAATCAGAATAAATTCAGATTAATACTAATAGCAGCGATATAACACGACTCAACCCAATAGCAACGACCGGTTTCGACCTATTCAAGTCTTCATCAGGTTGCATCAGGTGGCATAGAATGTGTGTGTGTGTGTGTGATAGGTACATATAGGTACATATTTGTCCTATGAATCAATTAAACAACATTATACCTTTTACGCCAAAAACGTCAATGTAACTTTGTTTGTCAGATGACACAGATGTTGTTGTTATATAGCATGATATAAATATATAAGAACTACATCTGGAATGTTTAGACTGTTCAGTTTTCAGATTAATGTGATTTCGTTCTGATCATTTATCTAATATTTTAATCCGGGGCTTCATCCTGTTTTACTAAGAATTCTATTTCTAGACATACAACGATTACTAGGAAGCCATTATTATCTAAAACCTTACAATGACTGGATGACGTAGTTAATCAGGAGGAAGACCATTTCGAGGTAATCGTAATGTGTTTGATGTACTTCCTGTTTTGTCTATAATTGTCGTAAACAACTCTACAGCGGGAAGTTTATCATGAAACTGAAATGAGATCCGGTCTTCAATGATATAATATTTAATATATTGGGTTACCTCGCTTTCATTTCGTGGGTATTCTTCTTACCAGTAGACGTGGTTTATTTTGGTAGATAAAAAGGGATGTCATCGAAATATCATCTGCTGTTATCTGTTCATGTCACCAGCGATAGTGAAAATAGTCGGTCCGCACGCTAACGCACGTACACGCACATACACACATAAATGTAAACACACACACACACACACACACACATACACACACACGTACACACATACACATGCACGCATCGATCCAGATTCCTTTTAACACCAACGAAAGAAAGTTATGTCTTTAGTTAGTACAACATGTTTAACTATAGTAGCTTCCTATGTATAATATAGAATCGGTATTGATGGATTTATACTCCTGGAGTTGTTTGTTACTCCGGCATGCATCCCATTGGTTATTAACCAGCGGGCAGAGTGTTTACCCATATTGTGAGTAATCAGGTTACACTGATATAGGAATATTGTTGAATGTATAGCTATTATAATCCCGACGTGTCATTCGCAGTATCGGAGATCTGCCTGAAATCCGCTGTTCTCGACCATGGGTCAAATAGACCAAGTGGATAGGCGCTTTAATTTAGATCCCACCACACCTAACTGCATATACTTAGGGACGCTAAATTAGGCGTGAATGAACGTTCCCTTAGTGATGAACGGAAATGTAAGAGGATTAGATGTAAGGTTGGAGTAAATCATAGGTACTTTGTTTTTTGCAGCTAAATCACTTCACTGCTTCCATATGGAGTTGGCGTACATTGTCTCACGTGGTCAACAAATTGTAATGTTTGTTAACCCGCCGAGGGCCTATAAAAGGCTTAACTTTTCACTCAGGTTAGAGAACAACTTCGACGCCAGACCAGTCGGACGTCTATCGGTATGGTTCATATAGGTAGGATTTGTTTAGTTATTCGAACCTAGAATAAAGCTGAGCTCAGCATCTGATGTGTCGAAATGTTCTATATATACACGTTTCTTTTGGACCACAGACAATTACTGTTGAATATAAACTGTTTTGTCAAAGTAGTTATCATACGTATGTATTAATTAACGATTGAACCACACGCACGTGTTGTTTGCTGCGAGCTGTGGTGTCAAATGGCATGTTTTCCATGCTTCCGCTTTTGTACGTAGTCTGCATGTAGCCGCTTTCCTATGGAAGTGGCATATTTGTCGCGTACGGAAAGCGAATTAGCTGGGCCCCACAGGCTGATGAGTAGTCCAGACACATATATAGTTAGGTATACGTACACATGTGTCGATATATGTAGGTGTAGAACTTGTGTATTTAGATTGGTGTATGAATAAGTATCAAAGGAGGTTTAGAGTTGTTGATGTTCCGCGCCTGTTCCTCTCTATATGTATCCTAAAACACATACACGCGCGCGCACGCATGCGCACACGAACACAAACACACACACACACAAACCGATCCATATTCCTTATTACACCAATGAAAAAGGGAAACTTTTTTTGCATGTTAATTAAAATCTGTATTGATTCCCTTGGGGCTAACGACCTATTAATTAATACAATGCTGTTTGGTGGATTTATACTCCCGGAGTACTACTATTACTATTTATACTACTACTACTATTACTACTACTATTATAATGTAATACAACTACTACTATTTATTACTACTACTGCTACTACTACTACTACTATTACTACTACTACTACTACTACTACTATTACTACTACTATTTACTAAAATATTACAATACTACTTATAGACTACAACTACACCCCCCCTATTACACAACAACTACTACTACTACTACTACTATTACTATCTACTACTACTACTACTACTACTACTACTACTACTACTACTACTACTGCTACTACTACTACTACTACTACTACTACTACTACACCACTACTATTACTACTACTTCTACTATAATTATTACAATTACTACTTATACGACTACAACAATATCAACCACACCACCAAAGCCACAATGAGCATCACCACTAACAACAACAACAACAACTACTACTACTATTACTACTATTACTATTAATTTATTTTCTACTACTAATACTAATACCAGAGTTATTACATTTACTACTCTTCCTACTATTGCCACTAGTACTATTGTTGTTATTATTATTACAATGACTACTTCTAACATTTGTATTACAATTACTATTACAACTGATATTACAACAATTACTACCATTTCTATAATTACTTCTTCTGCTGCTACTATTGTTATGAATGCTATCTCCACCATTGTCTTACTTCCACTCTTATTATTCTTATTATCTAATACTCCTGTTACTATTGTTATTATTTTAATTAAAATAACAACTCGAGCTACTGTTGATAGATAATTGTTAGTTTACTAATTGTTGTTGCTCCTGTTCTACCAAATATTGATTGTGTAAAAAAACTAAAATGAAGAAGGATCCAAGGAGCTTAGTAGTAAATCCCGAAAGTGCTTCTCAGCTGATCCGGATAACTTGGTTAAAATAATAACGTATGACAGGGAAAACAATATCCATGTAAATTATGTAGTAATAGACAATCACCCATAACTGTTTGAATGGAATTATATTCTGCCAATGTTATACTTAAAACACCCACTATGATTGTTTAAACATACAACTAGCGTAATATTGTCATAGTATGTTATTAAGACGATTTCGAATCATCTGTTAGTTATATGAAGACACGAGAATACGACATCGACGAGAAATGTCCTTGATTTATAAATAAAATGTTTCATTATGTTGTCACAACGTATTTCATGGTATATCATTGTGTTTAAAGCTGACGTAATCAACAACTGTATTTATATTCTATTCAGATATCATTGCATCGTGTAGTTTTAATGGAATATCGTAGTACGGGTCATTTAGGACTCAAAGGCTTCACAATTATAGCCTGCTATGGTGATGTCTATTTTCAGTTATATGTTTTTTCTCATGTACTCAGAATAACACATATCATATTAAAATATACGAGGATGTTGTGACGTAACCTAAAGCCAGCCACTTATATTTCCTATTTTCAGTAACTGTTATAATTGTATAATTGGAATGCTAAGAGTGTTAAGTTTTCATATAATAATAATATTTTTCTTTTCTCGGCTCATCATTTACCTGTTGCTTATAACCCTAGGATCACCTTGTGTTATGAAGAAACAGTTTATAAATCATTTACTGGAAGCCATTATTAATCGGTACATTACAATAACTGGAATATAAAACGATGTGGAATTAAGTCATTGTGGATTAGTCGTCGTGTAAATGATGTACTTCCTGTGTTGCTTACATAATCGTCATATCCGGTTATATTGTTCTTTAGTTAACTAGATAGTATGTTGTATCGAATATGGTTCAAAATATCATTTGCAAATATGTAATTAATAACGAAGCCAAATTACAGGAGTTAATTTTGAAATTTTATTATCTGAAAGAGCTGAGAAAAATAACAATAATAACAATTATCAAGAATGTTTACAAAGATAACATTTCTAACATGATAGATAAAGATGTCACATACAAATTAATCTTCACCGTTTAGTTATCATTCAGGAAACCTATGGAATAATACATCGGATAGTTGGTTCTAAACCCGATTTATTATCGGTAAAGGATGATGTGTACAACATTTAACTGGGTTATGTCAATACCTTTTTGTCATTAGCTGTGATATAAAGAACTATGTTCAGAAATATCCACGATTTCAAGCATTTTCCTAGACCCCGTGATTATTCCAGAATTCTTTACAAATATAACATGAAAGGAATAGATTTTAAGGCATTTAATGCTTGAATCTTTGGGATATATGACATCATGGAAGCTAAACAGCCTCAGCTAGAATGGTTTTTTTCATCAAACAACTGAGACTAATGTCCTTTTCGATTTGATATACATGTATGTTGGACAACGGGGTCACTTATTTACGCTGCTTTCGGAAAATTACTAATCCAAAACGAATGAATCATTTTTACATTAGTCACGTTTTGTTTTATACCATACCACCTTTATAATTAGAACTCGATTCCAATATAGTTATATAACAATTAATCACGTGAAAGTAATATATTTCACGACAGGTCTCATTAGACAAAGGTATCAGGTCTAAAACTCTACAGATAATTATATTGTAAGCATCCTGCTAATCGGCGACATCATAACAAAGAAGGGGTGAAAGGTTAATGTAACTTAATAAAATGCTATCCGTTTCTAATCACGTGACTTAACCAAATGATTATTTCATTTCAAGTACAAATTAATGCAAATGAATATCACTCACGTGAGATACAACGAATTATACCAGACGTCCGAACTACACGGAACAATGGACCGGAAATGAATCCTTTTAAGGTTTGCGGAGATTGTGGTAAACTGGAGTAAGGATACTATAAGCAATTAGAGCTCCTTAAGATTTGAAGGTAGGATGTGAATGTTATGGGGATATGCTAGATATGTTACTAGAATTTATGTGCTTATTCTACATCAAATGGTAAGGGTGTCCCTTTGGCCTAACTGGTAGAGCAGTTGACTACAGATATATAACACCTGGGTTCAAAATCGGGCATGTCTATGTCAGAAGGGTGTTTGATCTTTAACTTCGCCTCATTACCCCTGAAGGTCGCTCAGCCAATTTATCCTACCTTGTGCACAAAAGTGGCCATAAAACATCAACTTTTTTCATCAAATGGGAATGTCCATATTAGGCATAGTTAATTATATCAGGTGTGGGCGGTAAATAGTTTTCCAATACTCAGACATCGTAGTAAATATAATGAAGGATACAATAAGAAATTAGCAGCCTTTACGATTACAATGATGAGCTGAATGTTCAGAAGATATGGCAAATATATAACTATATTTTAAGTATTTCTTGCTCTAGATGTAATGATGAAGTATACCATTATAAGGTGTATGTACTACAGGTGATGTACTCCTTGACACCCTTATTATTCCTGGCCACCATAGCTACCTATGGTATGTGATACTATTAAACTTATTATATTAAACCGATATACATCTGATTACAGTACTAAATCTTTTATCGTTATAGTAATGCTTAAATCCGTTTCCAGTGCGAGTTAGTAATATACGGTCTGTTTCTAATAATTATTTCATATTAAATAGATCACTAACATTCCAACATATGATGTTATTAGATAATGGAAATTTAAATAATAGTCTTATCTCCAAGGTTATTAATGTTTGTCATGTTTTATGTGTTTGAAATTATTTCAGTGATCGTTGACACCAGCTAGTAGTATAATATATAAAAGCCCATTACAGGAATCCAACATTGAGGTTACCAGTGCATCAATAAGAGATTTACAGACATCGCTGGTGAGGTAGCATCTGATATGATAAATATTTCGTAGTTGTTGGTAACTTGATCTGCACATAGAGTTAACTTGTTGTCCCATGTTCAATGTCGAATCAAACAAAACTCCCAGGTTTCTAACTCCAGTGGTTGAATGCATTGCCATATCACCTACAGTCCATGAACTATTTCCACATGCTTGGCATTATGCTTCGATAAAAGAACCATGATTGACGTTTAGTCAGTGTTGAGTTTCAACATGTTGTGGTTCTTCCATTATCAATGTTAACGAGGCATTGCTCAATACAAGCTAGAGCAGCATGTTGAGCGACGTCATTCTAGGCTTGAACGATATGTGCATGTGGGTGTCATCGGCATAAAAGTGATATCCTAGTCTATGGCGGTTAATGATGTTCCACAAAGGCTTTGTATACATCACATAGTTATTTGGACCCAGTACCGAGCCCTGTAGGACACTGTACTTCAACAGAAGGTCTGGTAACGTTCACTCAGGTATGATCTCACCCAGGTTAGAGCCTCATCCTTTATCCCAACGTGATGATTTAGGTGTTCCGAGAGGGTCTGGAGGTCAATAGTATCAAGAGTTGCAGACAGATCAAGCATTACTAGCACAGAGACATATCCTTCGTCCAGGAATGAGAGAATATCACTTTGAAGGTTAAGTATGGCAGAGTTAGTTGAATTTCCTATATGTTGATTGTAGGTATTTGTTGAGGAAATGACAGACTAGGTGATGTTCAATGCGTTTATCTACGATTTTTTTAAAGTTTTTGGAAATAAAAGGATGATTAGACACAGACCTGTAGTTCTTTAAGACATCAGCATCTAAAATCAGCTTTTTATGGAGAGGTGACCTTGAAATCCTTTGGAAGACAGCAGATTGCCATCGACCTTTTTACAGTGTTAGTGACGAGAAGCAGAAGCACAGTGAGACACTGCTTTGAATGCCATTTAGGTACCGGGTTAAGCTCAAAGGATATATCTGGGGGTTTCATAATGATAGCTCTAACTTTCATTGTTACAATCTTGGACTTTACCACATTTGGAGATGACAAACCAATATGGTGTGGTGCCACTTATCGTCAAGTTTGCATCCGAAATGTTTGGCATGGTGCAATTCGTATGTATACAATGGGCAGCTAGGCCTCAATAGTTTAGTTTTAGTGCGGAGAGAAGCATACACGTTAACAAGAGAGCATAGTCCATCATTCTAGGCACTAACCAATATTCCACAATCCTACCAGATGGATGTAGCATAGGTGATTCAGTGATATCATGCACAAAGCCACCACATTGCCTCAGAGTTTCTGAAAATACTGATTTTCGCATAGGAGCTGGTTTAGAATAGCAGGAATAAACTTCACTGTGTAGTGATCTTTCGAATCCTACCCAAATGGCAACATAGCCCGGTGTTAGTAATGATAGTGCTACTATAACTACAAATGATAATAATAATAATACTACTAATAATAATAGATGTTGCTGCTACTACAATATCAGTTGCTACTACTGCTAGAAATGTTATTATTATTATTATTATTATTTTAGTTGATGTTGCCATTTCAGCTACTCTGGAAAACACCGTTGGTAATATTAACACTTTTGTTAGCGATTAACTCTGCCACTGCCATTATTACTACTATTACTACTATCCCAATTGTTTTCTACTGAAGAGTTATTAGTTTTCACAAATTAATCATATTTGTCTAAAATGATAGAATCGGCAATTAATTATCACTAATCAACCAGTTATTGAACGATAATCTTTCAGAATCATTTAAATAGATAATTAATATAAGTGGACACTTCACTGACACAGTCTTGGGTCTGGTAAAAGGTGAGCATAAGCTTCATTAATCTCAGCCAATATTGCTGGTTCTCCAGCATTCGATGAAGTTGACAATAATGGAATTTTATAATAGTTTCAGTTATAATTAAAATAACTTTATGATAGATTGTCTGTTTTTAGCATTTTGATTATTGTCCTAGTTTTATTATCTTGTGTCCCTCATTGACTCTTTACCTTTGCCTATGACACACAACTTTATATATTACACTTTTAATAAAACTATCCTCTTCATTGAAGAATTTATAACATCGCATTGTTCATATTAAGATATGAATATGGATGACATAAAATCTGATAAAATAATGTATTTCTCAACTACACTATGTCACATATCTAAAAATACCAAAATTCCACATTTTTGAATCTTACATTAATCCAAAGACCTGTGTCTGTGTTGATCAACAAACCAGTTTACCAAGCTAACTATTACCATCTTAAGAACATTCATTATTTAAAAACATTCTTGACACATGAAACCTTTGTTAAAGTGATCAATACCATAATATATCCTGATATAGACAATTGTAACTATTATTATATGGCATAACTGCTTATGGCATCAATCTCTTTTATGAAATTAATAATTATTATATTGATCTTTGAATATTTTAAACTTCGTTTAAGATATATGTCATATTAGAGTGTCCCGTGAAAACATCCTTAAATTACCAATGCTATAAAAGTGTCTTATTATTAGTATTATTCTTTTATATTTTATATTGTTTATATAGTTTTAGGTATTTCATATTAGTACTTCTGCTAAATAGCATCGTTGAATTATTTCTGATATAAAGGGTGTTTTTATTAAAATTTGATTATTATTATTTTTTTTTTAAACAATATTATGACCGTAGTTCTATTAATGCTAAAAAATAAATGTTTTTATATAGATAAGAAATTGGCGTATCAGAACCTAACATATACTTCTATCAGATTACATGAGAGCTAGTACATTGTGTGTGTGTGTGTGTGTGTTGTCTGTGTCACTGATTGTGCGCACTATAACGTTACTTATATTTATTCAGTTGATATGACTATACGTACTTGATAACCAATAACTTTACATGACATGTAGCTAGTCATCTCTATTTATTGACACCCTATACGGTCGATCTGATGAAAACACAAGTTAAACAAAAGCCTCATTCTCCTCATGAATTGTAAAACGTTACCACAACATTGATGACAAAATACCAAATATAGATTATCAACAACTGACCTACCCAATGTCAGACTTAGATAATAAATTATCAATCATCGAGAAAGATAATTCGGCGATATGAATACATTACTCATCATGAAGATATAATTGTCTTAACTAAATGTAGAACAAATGATGAGCTCTTTTTAATGAGTATTTGTATCTTTACATAACGAAAAGAAAGGAATTGTGTATACAGGTATACCCATATACACATAGGATGAACACACACACACATACATTGACCATGCCAGAGATTGAGGTTCGTGTTTTTTTTTACCAATTTTGTCATATTTGATATAAAGGGTTAGTGACGAATATGCCATAGTAGGTCATTTGACCCTCCAGCAAATATCACAAGGCATATTATGCTGCGGTTAAGATGTTCCTTTTTCTGTGCGTGGAGAGTGTATGTTTCCAGGTCCATGCGTTCTAAGAAAAGTTGATCTAGAGCTGTATATTCCGTGCACTATTTGGTGTGTTATATAACAAATTTAGTTGTATATATAATTCACCTTAGTTGTTTGTGGGAATAGAATTATCTGTCCTAGGTCCAGTTATGTCCAGTCTGTACTATGACATTCAAGGCTAACTTTAGTATCCTTGTCATTAATAAAACCCTATATTATAATTATAGTTTGTATAGGAGACATTAGATCTGATTTGAAAATGTTATTATATGGAAGGGCAATTCCGCCATAACGCTCTGCTAAAGCGCCGATGTAATAGTGACGAGTAGGTCATAGAATTTATTGGATTTGTATGTTTGAGGTATTTGACCCTCGAGCAAATATCACAAGGCATATTATGCTGCGGTTGAGAAAGTTCCGTTTTCTATGCGTGGAGACCATATTTCCCCGTCCCTGCATTCAAGAAAAGTTGATCTAGAGCTGTATATTCCGTGCACTATTTGCGTCTTTGGAGGCACGCCGTTTAGATGTTTGGCCTGGTTATCCAGCATTTAAATGACTCTAGCAGACACAGTACGCTCTTAAAGCATGTACTCCTGACTCAGGAATAGAAACACTGCATAGCATCTCGAGCGGTGGCATTGGACACAGCTCGTGTGGTTGATGTGTTTTATATAACAAGTTTACCTGTATATATAATTCACCTTGGTTGTATGTGGGAATAGAATTATCTTTCCTAGGTCCAGTTATGTCCAGTTTGTACTATGACATTCAAGATTAGCTCTAATCTGCTTGTCATAAATAACATATAAGAACTACAATAGCAGACGTTAGGTCAGGTTTGAAAATGTTAGCATAGTTCAAACAGTACGGAAGCTATGACGCGCTATTACGGTCTGCTTCAGCGCAGATGTCAGTCTTTTAATAGCAATTAAGATAAACAGTTTTAATAGTAGTCGCTTCATGACGCCTGCCCGATGTAAAAACTGATCTTTGAAGAGAGTGACAATTGGGTTATGGTTTATATAGTATTGCGCTTTGAAGAAAGATACAGCAATTGAAAAATAGCTATAAATAGAGCTGCTTAGATAATTAATCTAACTTAAGTGAGCTCCGGTGGCCTAGCGGTTAAGCACCCGGCACTTGGTGCCAACGGTCGCAGGTTCGAACCCCGTAACAGGTCGAAACTTTTCCAGGGATTAATTTCTCGGCTCACTACATCGTGGGTGGCTGACCACGTTAAATGGCGCTGCCGTCTCCACTGAATTATTTAAAATAAAGGGGGACGTTAAAAACCCCCTGAGGACGTAAAACACTCTGGCAGTGACCACCCTCAGGTTATTTCGGCTCCATCTTTCCGTACTGCTCCCCTGTGAGTGGTGGGGGGAGGAGGTTTCTCAACCACTCCAACATAGAGGCTGTGCTGATTAAGCGACAGCCTGGGGATTCTCCCCGAACAACAAAGCCAAGCCAAGCCAATTAATCTAAACATTCTCACTACTACCGTGATCTGACTTGGGTGTTCTACTCCCAAACTCCACGGCTGTAGGTGATTCGCTTTTGGTTTTGCTTGGCGGCTTAGGGACTGGTGAGACATTACACATGTCTCAGCAAGAAAAGTCGCCACTCTGGATTCAGTTCCCTGAAGAAACGTCCAGAGTTTGAATTCACGGTTCGAGATTCTCTGTGCCTGTGCCTTATCATACACAGCTAAAACACACACACACACACACATACACACACATGAGCGAGCGCACGTACACACACACTCACATATACACGGGCACGGACGCACACACACACACACACACACACTCACTCACATACAGTCACACAAATGTAATACTGGGATCAGAACCTGAACTATCTATGCTGTACTACCTCTGTTTCATTCATCAATAACAAAATTCAATCTTGCTTTATAACTCACGTGGTTAATGAGATGAACTATTAATTAAGCAATTCATTCATTATGTTATTCCTTCGCTAACCAATCTTTCCGTTGTTAGTTCTATTATTTATTCCGTTTTCATATTAATATAGTTATTGATTATTATTATTATTCCTATAGTTATTTCAAGTTATTGTTTTGGAGAAGATACTATTGTATTCAATCATATTAAAGTCACGGATTAGGGAATATCTCAAATGTTCTACACTGATTACATCAAGTCATCAGCTAGTGATAGAAATGGTTACAGAAAGAAGAAAGAAGCCAAACTTGGCTAAACGACTGACAAATGTCAGAAAGAACTGAAGTATGTATGATGGATTATGTATTATAAATCAACCAGATAAAGACAGGAATATATTAATATAGAGATGTCCATAAAATGTGTATTATTCTGGGAATGTATGAAGTTAAACAGAGATGGAGAATAAGGGTATGAGAGATACTTGAGATGTATCTCTCATCTCAAACAAGAAGAAGAAGAAATGAATTGAAGATAAAAACATTAATTGAACAAAACAAGACAAATAATTCTGACATAACTATTTTAATCTTTTTGTCTAAAGACTTAATTACCTGATTATCAAGTCACCTGATTAATTTATCACAACAACAACAATTAGATAATAACTAATTAATAATAAAAACATATCAGTACAGTAATCAAGAGATGTGTAAACAAATCACTGATATCATTAAACCTTTTCATAATAAATCTGCCAGATATGTAAGAAATGACATATATTGTCTCCCTAGAAAAAAAATGTATTCATTGAAGGTTAATCAACCATAATTACAACCCATCATTATAGGAAACCGTTGGTTAACTTTTATATCTAGCACAACGAAATGTCTATGACACTTTTACATAGGTCATACATTCCAGACAAACTAATCTCGCCCCTCCCCCAACACACATCGCTAATTAGAAACATTCAAAATATTAACATGGCAACATTATTTAGAAAAAAATATTTTCATCAATAATAAAAACTCGGTCAATTTATGTGGGTTCTTTAACAGTAAATAGATCCTTCAGAATGATATCCAATAATAAACAAATCTATCAATTAGATCACATAAAGTTACAGATAATATTTACTCTCCGCAATGTTAAATCCCTTGGGAAGTTTATCGAATCCTTTAATACACAGAAAGTTCAATTTAGATGACAATCAGATAAACTAAACGTCGGACAGAAAGAGATACATCAATGTTAAATAAATATTTACCTTAATCTTCTCGATTATAGTCGAGCATCAGAAATTATATTTACAGTTTTGAAAAATATTTTGTATACAAAACTTTGTATATTGATTGACAAGTTTTGATGTCGACAAATGAGAAGATTGTTTCAAATATTACAATGGTGACGTCATTTGGATTATTAAAACAAATGATTTAATAAATAAGTTCCTTAAACGGATCTCAAGATAATGAACCGATTTAATATCAATTAAAATATCTATCATAAAAGAAAACGATCATTAATTAAGATGAAACGATTAAGAACAGGCAACGGCTGTCTATTATGGGTAATTAGTTTAATAAACTAACAAAGGTGGGCATAGAATATGGCATAAATTGCGTGATTTCAAGTTCAGTAAACATTGAGAAAGATTTCGACAAGATAAATTACAAAACCTTTTTCTAAACCGCCAAATTTATTTCTGATACTGGACTATAATCCAGAACATTCCCCCTTTTTCTTCTGTACACACTTACTATTTATTTATGTGAAAAACACACAGAATTTCATTCTACCAAAATAAAATAAAATTATAATATCCATCTATCTATGTTTATCTATATTTGTTCGAATTTATTTTTCTTCCTTTTTATTTCTCTCCCGCCATATTTTCATCATCATGTCATGTACGTTGTAAACAATTATCACCAATTACACATAAATGTCCGAGAAAATACGCATTTGTCATTATTTCACGTGCAATATAGATTCATCTAAATACAGGTCACTTCCGGTCGACCCTGATCCTGAAAGGCGAGGTTTGGATGAAATGATGAGTACGGAGATAAACAATTTCCCACGAGAAACAATGTCTGGTAATTCCCCGATGATTACTATAATCCCTACTTTACAACAATATTTCCCGAAATGTTATCAATAATGGTGAAGATTCACTTATTTTAGACATCACTCCATTTACAGAACTATCATTTATTATTCATTGTTTTTTTTTGGGTTTTTTTAATGAAAAATTAAATATAATACAATTTACAGTTTTTGTTCGTTATTTTAATATCACGCAGTAATATCTTAATTTGTACGAGAACTATTTTTTATCAGAGTACGTCATGGTGCCATCTAGTAATAAGTTTCAAATAATAATAATAGTAATAATACTTCTACTACTACTACTACTACTAATAATAATAATATTAATAATATTTTACATAGCCTTATTCAACGTAAATTATTCTATAGGGCTATACGTTTAAAGGCTAATATAAATAGGTGGATTTTAAGAACCTTATAAAATATTTCTTTATTTTCTTGAAGTTTAATATTATGAGATTACTTATGTTACGGCCTAGGAGCTGATGATCGGAAAGATGTCTCTCTATATCGATGTATGGCTTTTTGTTGCCGTCAGAAGTGAACAAGACTCAGATCATAACAGTGTCATTGATGTATAATTTTGGATCAGATCGCTTAGATAAAGTGATGCTGTTCCTCTCAATACTTGGAATAAATGAAACAGGACATTGTACATTGCTCTTCAGATTAAAACATCATTTCTAGAGTATGTAAGAATAGTTATAATCAATTAAGAGAAAATTAAAACATCTCATGTTTATTAGTTAATATGATAATTATAGACAGGTAGACATTCTTGTCGGGTATATTATTTTGTTGTCGAAGGTAATAGTCAATACGTTTGTAAACAACTTGTATATGAGTAATTAATGAGTCTACATGATAAATATCTGGTCATCTCTTCCCGTATAATCCAACATAATCGATTAAAACAGAACATTAATCAGCCCAGATCAATATATTCCATATGTGATGTGGGGCACCTCAGTGGTCTAGCGGTAGCGTGCTGGACCACAGATTACTACCACCCGTGTTCCAATCCCGGCGTGGGCATATCTGAAGGTTGTTTCGTCTTTCACTTCGTCTCATCACATTTGGAGGTCGCTCGGCCCATTTAGCCTACCATGTGCACAAAAGTGGCCGTAAAACATCATCATCATCCATATGTGATGTCATATAAAGTCACCGTGACATCGGTGAAATAACAAATATAGATTGTCAACAACGTAGGCGTAGTGTCCTCAATGGGAGACATAAATTGTAAACTGTCTGTCACTGACTCCAAAACAAAACAATTTGAAAGATAACTTATGCTGTTGATATTACTTATTATTGGACTGTCGGTGTCAACTTTCTATTCCTGTCATGACCTTTGTCATTCGGTGAATGTGTTCGCTTCCGCTGGTTAATTGATTGATTGAATACTTCTGCCATTTTTGCTATTATACAAACTGCTTTCACTTTTCTTCATGATACTATCACGGCAACTGATTATTTTAAAATTGGTTTTGTTTGATTTCTGGGACGAGTGTATTACAATACATACATAGTGGCACTGGCTCAGAGCATCAACATCTAATCATATTTTGACACCTACGCCTCCATAAATTAGTATCTAACTAAAGCTAATCATACTCCAACCTAAATAGAAATATTATACACTTCCGCATATCTATACAGGCGTAGGACCCAATACATGTGTCTGGGCTACTCATCAGCTTGAGGAGACCTGTTAATCCATTTTTTGCACGTGAAAATATGTCACGCTCAGAGGAAAGCGGTTACATGCAAGTTACGTACAGAAAGCGGAAACAGGTACAAAATAATTTTAAAAACTCTTCTTAAACTAAAATGTATCTATCTAACCACCCATCCATCCACTCACTCACACCAGCCCCCACACGTATATATTTTGATGTATGTATGTTTTATATATATATATATATATATATATATATATATTTTTTTTATTGGGGCATGGCTGGCTTTCTGCTTAAAAATGTGTCCTTAACATTTAAAAAATAAATTTCATAGTTGAATTAATGCATACAATAATATACACATCTATGCATTCGTAGACCTATATATATATATATAACTGGGCCATTCATCAGCCTGCGGGTCCCAGATAATCCGCTTTTCTTACGTGAAAATATGTGACGCCCGCAAGGAAGCAGTTGATATCGGGTACGCACAAAAAGCGGAAGCAAATAAAAAAAAGTGCCATTTGACACCACAGCTCGCAGTTAAAAACACGTGCATTTGGTTCAATAGTATGTTAACATATACACGAGATAAATACTTTGACAACACAGTTTACATTCAGCAGTCCTATATCAACTATACGGATAGATGTCCGATAGGTTGACCGTCACCAAATTGTTGTTTGATTGGGGCCAAGCGTTATGCCATTTCGTTGGTCTAGGCTCGTCAACCAACATACGAGTTTAAGTTGAGCACACGACCAAGGTGTTCCTTCGTTTATGAGTGGGTTTGTAAGAAAGTTAGCTTTTGAGTAACTGAATGAGTAAGTAAGATAGTTATATATATATATATATATATATATATATATATATGTGTGTGTGTGTGTGTGTGTTGGTGTGTGTCTGTGTATGTATGTATGTATGTATGTATGTATGTGTGTCATTGGTGTAAGATGTCAACTAATTAGAGATATATAGGAATATATAATCAAGGTAAACAAGAAAGATAAAGAGAAAGGTAAATAGAATGATATTGACATGAACGACGATACATCTATTGTTATGTGAGATCTGACGACATATCTATGTTAATATGAGATATCATCATTCTAGTCTCGAGATAGTGACAGTATAATAGATATACTGATCAAGAGGACGAGTTCCTCATCAGATAGTGTAAATCCGGAGAGGATTAGGACAGCCGAGGACGTAGTCTCTAGGACTCTCATTTTGAGGCTAGATCCCGACGGTAAGACTTATTGTCCGCTCTATGTTATGGTAGCCCCTCTCTCTCTCTCTCTCTCTCTCTCTCTCTTCTCTCTCTCTCTCTCTCTCTCTCTCTATCTATTACTATCTATACTATCTATCTCTTATCTCTATCTATCTATCCATTCATCCATCCATCCATTCATCCATCAATTCCATTCATCCATCTCTCTCTCCCCCCCCTCTCTCTCCCTCCCTCCATCTCTCTATCTCTCTAACACAACCATATCTAAGATAACTAATTTATATTATTTAGGATTACTCAACTCAAACGGGATACTAAACATAACAATAAAAAAAACAGAAATTGATCAAGAAAATGATTAAATTAAATGATTAATCCGGAATTGTTTTGTCACCTGGGATATCTCTATACCGTACTACAGTACACTGGATTCCCAGGTGAATTGTTAATAACACAATCTGGGAAGCGTTACAGATATACAGATCTAAGCTCATTTTAAAATAATTTTAAAATCGTTTAAATTTATCTTTAATAAACAACCAAGCCGTAATCTCTACCACTCATATTTCGATTACAGAACAATGATTATTTGCAAGATAAAGTTAATAAAGTCTCCAATATTATCAAATATTCTATCTTCGGAGAATAGGCGTTTAGCACAAGTCGTCATAGACATCCCCTGTTTTGTTTTAAAATGAGGCCCCACATGTCAGAAATGACTACGTAACCCCTTTAACGATGCCTGCAGGCATCACGCATATCAGCAACCAGAATGCACACTAATAGAAACCTACGCTCTTCCAGATGGGTCAGCAACACATGATTTAGTCACTATAAGGATCTGGACGAAGAAGTGATCAAAATCAATAACAGTGACTCAGATAAAAAGGAATTAACGGAGCGTGGCGCCTAGCATAAAACTGAGACTCGGAATATACATGGAAACAATGAATCACTATATCTCAAAATAGTTATTCTATCAATACGAGTCTTGTTTAGGATATTGTAAAATTATTTAAGTCTTATCTCTTCCCTCGAGTAATCTTTAATGCATTGAACTGATGTAAGGCTCCTACTGTTCACACCATCCTGCTGAGGAAGTGTCAATTCCACTTTGTCTCAAATAAATCTTCAATGTTGGCTCTTTTCTAATTCCTAGTTTAAGAACTGGTGAGATTAAGAAATTACATATATCCTCTTACATATATTCTATTCACATATATAAAAATGGAAAAGACTCTATTCTTAGACGAAAGATTCTACAACTCCGAAAAAGGATTACCTCTATCGAATCAGAAATTGTCGGTGTGATGGCTTTGTCTTCAATAGCTCGATAAGGTGACAGTTTCTGAGCTAGGATTACTTTAACACTCCCAGGGGGAGTCTATTGGGGGCCCCATAAAGGCTAAAGCAATGATCACAACATGAACAAACCTTACACAGTCTTATTCCTTCAACTTCAAAATTGATAACTTGGCGTCTCCGGAAGAAACCAGAAGGAATATAAACTCCTATACAAGGGACATTACAAAAAATCGACTTCTTATATGGTGTAAAATATACCGTGACAGTATATTTATGAGTAAGTATATATGAACGTGTGGACGAATGTATTCCCAGTAAGTTTATTTTTTCTATTTTAAGTAATACTTTTAGAACAATAAATTACATCATAACTCCTTTACAATATTGTATACTTTAACTTACTGCATATGTTATTAAATATATGATAGCGATGTCATCAGTAGTTTGAGTAATAACAAAGAAATATAAATATAACAAATTTAAATAATATGTTTAATTATCTATGCCAGTAGCGTATCCTGTATTCCTAACAGGGTATACTTTAATACTGTATTTTGTATTTAGTATATATCGCTTGACATATTAACATTATAACATGACACATATTTAAAATATCATGACTTTCCCAATTTAGATATTTCTATATAATAGGTTTTACTTTCTTTGTCTTTTCCCCGCATGTACAACTTGCATATATAATTATATTATATACCTACAATAGCAGGTGTTCTGGAAATATCATGACTTAGGTGTATGCATATAATTAAATATTAGATCCCTTAGAAATAATATTATATAAATCTCTAAAATCATATCGCTATTAATCTAAACAATCACAAATTGAATTAAAATAAATAAATAAATAAAAACACCTAATGTTTTTACCAAACAATAACAAAAACACCAATAGCAATAGCAACTAAAGATAACAATATTTCACCATAAATAAAATGATCCCCAATTTTTCATCATCCTGGTAACCAATGAAATATTGAAAATATTTATGATCTTTACTAATTTATATCACATTTTAGAGAAGAAATGAAAAGCACTAATGCTGTAAGAAGCCGGATTTACCAAAGACACAAAATATTTATGTTGAAATAATATATATACATCGATAAATTGATATTCATAAGTGTTACAAGTAAATGAGTTAGTTAAAAAGTGAAATTATTAAATGTTTATAAACTCGGCCATTAACAATTATTCGATGTTGCCATGCTGGACATGCATATCTTTTTTTTTTTTTTTTTGTTTGTTAATGGATCATATCTTAATTATAGAAATTCCATATGGTATACGATTATTTCCGAACATCGTAAAATGGCCGGAAAAAATTATGATGTTACTATAAGGATAGTTTTAGTATAAAGTGATAAACGAAATACATCTTTCGGGGGAGTAAAATAACATCTGAACTCATCAATTATACATTTCCACTGATACAAAACAAGTTAGCAATAAACAATAATTTTGTATTTCTCACGAAGACTTTTATAATATATCACCATCAGAATTAGAAGTAATCCGTTGTACGATAGGTCTCATTAGTAAAACATATTATCTCCCGTTCACCATAGTTGTATTATGAACCCCGTAAGTATTGATACTATCACAACAGACATAGTTTATAAACAGGTGTCATTCAATGAAAAGGTTGGGTACTCCTTTTCTAATCTCACGATTGGTCAAGATAATTGGTTATTTACCATTCAACGTGAAGTAAATATTTTATTATATAAAGTTTCTCAATTTGTTTTTAGAAAAATGGGTGGGAAGTATATAGTTTAATCATTCTCTGACATACGGTGTACTAAATAAATGTTGATTAAAAGTATTTATTAAAAAGGAGTGATCACTTTATTGAAACATTTTTATTTTGGGTGAAAAATATCACGTCATCAATATGTCATCGTCTTTATCATCATCATTATCATCATCATTATTATATTAATTACACCTTCTACTCCTATTTATTGTGAACCATTTAAAGCTATTGTTCCCAGAAATATTGTTGTAGTTATATATATATATATATATATATATATATATATATATATATATATATATATATATATATATATGATATCCAGCTAATAATAATTATTTTCGTTTAGTCAAGGCTTTGGTATACCAGAACCTATCATGCTATCCTATAAAGTTAACAAAGGAGCTACTAAAATGTTAAATGATATGGATTATTTTTCATGCAACCTTTACTAATATGGGTTACCATATATGTGTGTGTATGTGTGCGTGCGCTTTGTGCGTATAATGGCATATCCGACACCACAGCATCGATGACAAAAGAACAATTACAGGTTGTCAGCAACAGACATGACATGACCTCATACCTCGGTTATAAATTGGGACACAGACAAAGATGATGGCTATTTTAATATTAGGTAATATTAGAATGTTAGTGTCATTAGCTCATCCTTCCTGTCAGAACCAAACTTTCATTTATCTTCGATGTATCTCTGGAAGTTGATTGATTTATTGACGACTGGTGAACATTGTTTTTTGATGAACAATGTTTGTTGCTCAACTGTATACATTGTTTTGTATGTTTCTGGTTTTTGTTAGCTTCTATTCTATCAAGAAAAACTTGCTAATTTCTGGCTGACATAATCTAGAGTCAAATCTCTAATTAACCTACGACAAAATTTGTAGATCTGGATCATGGCTTAGGTTAATTTCTCTTTCTCTGTCTATCTGTCTATTTATGTACTTATACATATAGCAGTTGTCAATCTTTTCTGTCTATCCGTCTCTATGTACACATATGACTGCTATATATATATATATATATATATATATATATATATATATATGCGCCAGTGTATAATTACAAAATAAATACCTCTGATGGCTATTCATTGTAAATAAAGTTCCAGTTGTATAATTTACAGCCATAAAATACAACTATAATAATAATAGTCGTAACATCAAATATTCTGTCTGGACAAAATATAATTGTATTCTAGTAAGATTAACATGACACAATAATTACTCTGTACTGAGCATATAAAGTCTTAATATCAAATTATTATTGATATTTGACGCATATTATATTTCCCCTGAACAAGATTACTTCAAAATGATCTCTATCCAATTTAGCACAGATGGTTTAATTTCGTATGTTCTTCCCGTATGATTATCTCCAATTATGACTGGAACGATTTATGTTTCATATATAATACTTTGCGCTGTTGAAATCGATAAATTGTGAAAATAGGACCGTCTTGTCCCAATTGTTATATAAGTCAAATGTTCTTTATCACGCATATTGATATTTCTCTAGGTTGTCTTCATGTTTTGCTTACATTTTTCAATCACGTTCATTTGACGTCACAAACAAAATGAAAATAATATTGAGTTCGACGTAAGGAATTTTCCCTCTCCCGTTTATTAAATATAACCTGGATCAATAAAAAACTTCTTTGCGGTTAATTTCTCTTCTTCACAATATATTAACAAGGACATACTCTACTAAACAGAGAACACAAAAGGTAGCATACAGATGAGTCGGTATTAAGAACAGTGTGATGACATTCATAATAAATGATGATACGAGCACATATCTGATCACTTATTTAAAATAGTAATTTAGAGCATCATAATAACACAACATCATTAATACTCTAAACCATGTCATACCGCTACGCATCCTTTCAAAAGATGTCAGTATTATGTTATATGGTATATGCACCTTATTAATTTGTAATACAAAATATATAAAATTAGCCTTGGGGTAATAACATGGGTACATCTTCAGACGTTGGTATAATAAATATAATGTCATTGGACAAAACCTGTAATGGATATATTGCTTATTTCCATCGATAATATATTTTCACTGAGCCTTTTGTTCGTTTTGTGATCTTGCATTCACAAAATAATTGGTAGACAATGTATGTAGGACCAAGACAGGAAATAGATCGACAATACAAGGTATTCATTGTTTCGTATCTCTCGACTTATTGTAACAAATATCGTCTTAATAATTAAAGAAGATGAGCTTAATGTCCCCGAAATGTTATTCCAGGACTTCGTGACAATTTATAATTCGACGGGAGGTAGACGTTTACTTTCATACAAAAATATATTGAATGCCATAATGGATGACTAGGTAGATCAGTGTAAAGAGTTCATATACGACATTGTACTCTTATCCAATACTTCTCCATAATATATGTTTCTAAGCTATTATAGAAACAGTTTCATTTACATATATCTAATGTGGCACGGAGTAAACCTTGAGCTCTGACCTTTCAAAGGCCCGACATCATAAACAGATGATGAATGACTGAATGGCACAAAGGTCAAGGCTCTCGAACAATGACTGAGCTTTTGTTTTCCTTTACCTCAGTGGTCGTTACAACTGTAACATATTACCGAGGCAACACTCCATAGGAGAGGGAGACGATCGTACGGAACATATCACAGACGACCAGGTAGATAGTGGATTCGAACCACCGCCATGAGAGTTTGTAGGAAGTATCCTATCATATACAGCTACATGATAACGTTCAGGAATCTGAATTGGTAGTTAGTTATCCAGAAGCAATCATTGTAAGCATATTATATCATTATACATAATCACTGAGAAAATCGAATAAAGTAATATTATTAAGTTTTTTATTGAGTGGTGAGGTGGGTGAATAGGGGGCTTAGTGATTGATTGGTTGATCAATCAGTCAATTTCAGTCATACAACCAGTCAGACATACAGCCAGTCATTCAATCAGTCAGTTAGTCAGTTAGTCATTGACTTGTATTCTTTAATCTCGGATCTGGCCATACATGAGACATTCATTCATTCATTCATTCATTCATTCACCCACGACTTATATCGTTACTAGAAATATTAATAATATCGTTATCATATTTATCGTACAACAAACACCAATAACTATATTTATCAATTATTGTACCATCACTATTGACATAATAATGTTAATATTGCTGTTTTGGGCAGACGAGAATATATTAGTTGGTATAAATGTAGTTGCTATAAACGTCCGGCTTATTGATTACTGCAGTCAACAACAAGGGAATATTTAAACTCTTCTGCCCCGACTCATCAACTTTTATAATAGTAAATCCCAAAATGATTTCCACAGAAAGGAGAAAGGTATGAAACTTAGATAACCAGTCGCAAATATTAAGGAGAAATGAAACATGTAACTATGTATTGGTTAACAATGTATAATGTGGCCACCAGTTATAGATATAAATATCTCGAAACATGGATGTTTACAAAATGTGTAACATTCTGGGAATGTGTGAAGACGAGGTTATCAAATTGTCCTCCATGAGGAAAAAACTACTCATCCTCCCATCTCAAGACCTAAATCGTTACTTCAGAATAATATTTACTAATACACCCTTATATCAATTGATTCACATAACGTTTCGCATAATATTTACTCGCTGCAGTTGTTAAATTACTTGGGAAGATTCTGGAATCCTTTAATCCACAGAAAACTCAGTCCGGTTGGTAATCAGATAAAGCAAACTTCAGGCGGAAAAAAGAAACACCAACATCAAAGAACCGTTCACCTTATTCTTCTGGATCGTTGTCGTTGCCGTGAATCAGTAATAAATCTTAGAGCTTTAGAGATATTGTATATACAAATAATGATTGGCCACGTTTGCTCTCAAGACATGATTATTATATGTATATTATGAGCTTTAGAGCTCGGCCTGATCTTGTTTATGGAAACAGAAAGTAAACAACAATAAGTAAGATATCTAGTTGATAAATAAGTTACTTATGCGATATACAAGATAAGAAACCCAAACAAATTTTTTAAATATTATATTTCATTAAAATATCGATTATAAACAATCTTCAAAATCTAGAAAAGCTTTTTGTATTTTCCTTAGCTTTAATATTGCTAATCTTATCAGTGAAATATTTATTAAGATAAATGCTTGAGAACAGGAACCGAATGCCAATGATACTTGATTATTTTAATTTGTTAGCAATGATCAACATAGAGAATATTCAAACTGCTTGATTTGAAGTTCATAAAAATGTTGAACGTTTTCTCCAGAAAAAAGATCACGAAACGCTGAAATATTAAAATTTTGTTTTCTTCTGTGCACGTTTACTATTGATGTATATCAATATACAAAGTACTTCATTTTACTAAACGAAAATCTAACTTTTGTTATATTTCTATTTGCCGTTTAGTCGGGCTTTTGTCGTATCTTTATGTCAGTTGCTTGATACCGAATTGGTACGAACATCACAAATAAATATACAATGTTAAGGAGATATTCATTTGGCATTGACTCTGGAGAGATGATTCATCAGTCTACGCAGATCCAGATAGCTTATCAAGAACTGAGATAAATCCATATACTATGAGAAACATATCTAGAAGGTTATGCAAAATTATTAGAACCCCTATTTACTGCACTATTTTACAAACTATTATACGATAAAATTTGCTTACTCGAGACACCAGTTAATTCAAATTGAAATTTATTTGACATCGTGAGAATTTGTGATTACTTTCAGTATTTAAAACAATAATCGAAATGCGATTATATATATCTGTGATGATTTTTAAAAGCTGGAATCATCGAGGAAATACATTGTCATGATAATACACCATTCGTGAAGTACTTAAAATAGTTATGTAATAAATATCTGGAGAAATATTTAGCAGCAAACTTAAAACTGATCAGTTTTATTAGTTAATACGATTAGTATAAATAGACAGACGTTATTATTGTTGTGTTGCCATTTTACTGATAAAACCGATAGTCAAACATTTTATGATCAAATTGTACGCAAATAATATATCAGTCTACTTGACGTGTATCCTGTCTGGTTATCTCTACTTGTATGTCCCAATAGAATCGATCAAAACAAGACATTATTCAACCAAAAATCAGTATCTTTGGCCACATAGGTAGAGCCTAGACAGATGTTTGTGAAGTTGTGCTACCTGTTATTGCATATATTTATATTTTGATAATCTACGTTAATTCTTAATTTATTTAGAATTAGTCTCCGTGGGGAAGCTGTAAATTACAGATCATTTGCGTCTCCCTCATTTGAGATTGCCAGCCACGTTAAAGAACTGCCATTTCGGATATTATTATTATGTCATATCAACATCAAACGATAACAATGACAATATAACAAATAAAGAGGCAACAGGCACAAGCATCAACATATCTAAACATCCTTCGAGACCTACCTCCATAAATCTAAACAATACAGATACATACGTTAATCTAAAAATAAAATGTTCCATACCTCCACATATTGATAGATGTGTGCGTATAGGTGTGCGTGTGCTTGAAGAATACAAATAACTTTTAAAGATTGTCTTTATCCCAAATTCTATGTATCTACCCCCCCCTCTCTCTCTCTATTATATATATATATATATATATATATATATATATATATATATGTGTGTGTGTGATGTGTATGTGTGTGTTGTGTTTGTGTGTATTCTGTAAAATCGTAATATATTATATATATATATATATATATATATATATATATATATATATATATATATATATGTATATATATATATGGTGTTTTTGGTTTGCAGTATTATGCTTAAGTTGTATAGTAGGTAGGATTTGTTTAGCTATTCGAACTCAAAATTGAGCTCGATCAGCATCTGTGGTATCAAAATGATTTTATGTATAGGTTACCTTTGAGCCACAGCAAATTACTGCTCTGGTGTCAAAGTATTTCTCTTACATATACGTTAACCTACCATTGAACTAGAAGTACGTATTGCTAGCTACGAGCTGTGGTGTCAAATACTACCTTTTTGTTTGCTCAGGCTTTTTGCTTAGCCTACATCAACCGGTTCCCGTGGGCGTAACATATTGGTTACGTACAAAAAGCGGATTAACTGGGTCCCACAAGGCCGATGAGTAGCCCAGACATATATAGGTCTACGTATGTATAGATGTGTCCTTTTTTGTATGCTTAAATTCAACTATGTATTGATTAAATTATGTATAGATTAATGGAGGTATAGATTTTAAAGGATGTATATGGTTTGATGTTCTGAGCCAGTGGCACCAAATATATGTATCCTAAAATACGCATCAATAATTAGAAGTATTGAAAATATTAACATCGCAACATTATTTAGAATACATTTACTTTCTTCAATAATAAATATTCATTCAATTTATATGGGTTCTGTAACAGTAAATAGATCCTTCAGAATGATATCCAATAATAAACAAATCTATGAATTGTATTACATAAAGTTACAGATAATATTTACTCTCCGCAATGTTAAATCCCTTGGGAAGTTAATCAAATCCTTTAATACACAGAAAGTTCAATTCAGATGACAATCAGATAAACTAAACTTCGGACAGAATAAATATTTACCTTAATCTTCTCGATTATAGCCTAGTATCAGAAATAAAATTTACAGTTTTAAAGATATTTTATTTACAGATATTTTGATTGGCAATATTTGTTGTCGACAAATGAGAAATTTGGTTAAAAGTTTAGAATTTGGTTTCGTTTCTATTTATCTCCCGTCATATTTTCATCTTTCCGTCAGGTACGTTGCAAACAATTGCCACCAACTACACGGATAGCTATAAAACCCTGAGAAAATATGCATCTGTCATTATTTCACGTGCAATATAGATTCATCTAAACCCAGGTCACTTCCGGTCGACGCTGATCCTGAAAGACGAGGTCTGGATGACGTGTTGAGTACTGAGATAAACAATCTCTCATGAGAAACAATGTCTGGAGATTACACGATGATTACCATAATCTCCACTTTACTACAATATTTCGAGGAATATTATCAAGAATGAAGAAGATCCACTCATCTTAGACATCAGTCCATCTTACCAACTTACATTTTTGGATTTTGTTTGTGGCTACTTTCTGTAATTTTCCGAATTAATATATACAATACAATTTACATGTCCCTGTTCGATATTTTAATATAGCGCAGATATATATAAATTGCTGCAAGAACCGCATTTTCATTGGAGCGTGTTATGCGGCCATAAAGTAACTAGTTTCATGATATCATTAGTAGAGTAGGTAAGAATAATTCAGTAATAGAAACATCGGGAAATTTGTAATTGATAACTTCAAACACCTCATGTTTAGCAGTTAACATGATAATTATAGGCAGGTAGCCATTCTTTTTGTGGCGAAATTATTTTACTGGCAAAAGTAAAAGCAAACACGTTTATTATCAATAACTGATACGTATAAATGACGTATATATGGCCCTCACTACCTGTACGACCCAAAACAATCGACTGAAACATTCATTAGTCAGCCAAAATCAGTATATTCCCTACATCATATGAAGCAACAACAATAACAATGACAGATTAACAAATATAGATTGTCAACAACGGAGGTGAAGTATCCACAATGTCGAACATAAATCGTAAACTATCTCTGGTCGGCTCTAACACAACACAATGAGAAAGATAACCGACTTTGTTGATATTAGTTACTGTTGGTGTCATCTCCTCCTTTCTGTCAAGATAACAGTCACTCAGCGGGGATATGTTTGTTTCCGCTCGTTGATTGGTTGATTGTCCGCTCGTTGATTGGTTGATTGTCCGCTCGCTTATTGGTTGATTGTCCGCTCGTTGATTGGTTGATTGTCCGCTCGCTGATTGGTTGATTGTCCGCTCGTTGATTGGTTGATTGTCCGCTCGTTGATTGGTTGATTGTCCGCTCGTTGATTGGTTGATTGTCCGCTCGTTGATTGGTTGATTGTCCGCTCGTTGATTGGTTGATTGAAGATCGCTGCCATTGACGACACAATTTAACCACACCTGTCAGTGAAGATAAGGAAATCAAGTTAAAGTGTTCTTTCTTTTTCAATTAAAAGATGCCCATAGTTGATTTTTGCAAATACCTTTCTCTATTGTTTATGTTATATTACTTAGATTCTACTTTATACGATAAACAGTCTACTGTTTTCTGACTGAGATAAAGAAGTATGGTTTATCTAATTAAGCCTGTGTTAGACCTGTGTTAGATATGTATGTATTTATGCAAATCCACTTATATATGTATACCCATGTCAGCATTTTTGTAAACTCATGCGTGTGTTTCGTTTACACACACACACACACACACACACACACACACACACACACACACACACACACACACACACACACACACACACACACACACACACACACACAAACTAACAAACAAACTATTTGTATATGTATTATTCACTGTCAATTAACTTGCCATTAGCTAATTGGACATACACACACACACACTTGCGTGTGTGTGTGTATGTGCATGTGTCTCTATATATGGCTGTTGTGTGTATGGCTACATGAATCCAGAATACAGGATATTAAAAAACCAGGAGGACAAAATACCTTTCCTACATAACCCTAAAACGCCATCTGAGACTTAATCCCCGTAAATTTCAGTGGTTGTTTATTAAAATATGTTTTACATGTATATGTGAATTGGAAATTTTAATAGATGTTTTTTTTTTTCTTTACAAAATTACTATATAAAACAAAATAAATTTTCCACTGCAGTGGTCATATTGAAAAAAAAAAATATTTGTGTATGTATTATTCACTGTCAATTAACTTGCCATTAGCTAATTGGACATAAATAGATCAATGTGACATAATCAATTATATATATATATATATATATATATATATATATATATATATATATATATATATATATATATATATATAGCTCAAGTATATTGGTATCACCACATGTAAGAGTTAACGCTGTAAAATGGTAAATTAATTTGTGGATACAATTTTTTTGGGGAAACTTCAATTCCAATTCCAATTAAAAAAAATTCTCAATTTCATTTTCCATTCTATTTGTTTAAATATTTAATTCTAATTTAAATTTGGGAAATGAATTGACCCCATGACATGACACTTCACCAGTCGGCAAGGCGTTTGTCAGCTGGGGCTTTTATTCAGAGGCTTTGTCCTCAGGGAATTTTGTCCGGGCATGTAAGCAACATAAACATTCTCTGAACTGCGGTAATATGACTTGGGCGTTTCACTCTCAGACACCATTATGTTTTAGAGTATTGTTGTATGATGACTTAGGCACTGGTGAGACATTACAGAAGTACCCTTTTCCACACTGGAAAAAACCAAAAACATACACCAACACACATATACACACACCATCTTATATATTATTTTATAACACAGTGAAAACTTACTAATGATTATGCTATACGACAAAAAAAAGATATTCCTTTTATCTATTGTATCATATTTTGATATTGGTCATGAAAACATAGGTAAAAATAACCTCCGACACATTAACATACACCGTACTATAGTAACACGTGACATCACTATAATCCTTTAAAAACTCAACAGTGCCGTTCAAGTAAATTGCATGGTTTTTGGGTTATGTGCCGACTGACGAAAATTATTAATATCTATAACAATGTCCTTAGTTTGGTTCTTTAAGCAAAGATTAGCCTAATTTATTTTCTATGAAAATTGAGAGAGACTATTTTCGGAATAGGATTGGATGATGATGAATTTTGGTATGCTAAATGGGCCGAGCGACCTCCAAAAGTAATGAAGTGAAATCAAAGATGAAACAACCTTCAGATCTGTGATCTGTGATCCAACACACTACCGTCAGACCACGGAGGCGCCCTAGGAATTGCATTGGAAAGAGATCGAATGGCAATATTATTGTCTTCCAGATCACACCATAGAGGATGAAGGCTATCGTGGTAAGGTTGATATAATGTTGTACACTGCATTAATTCTGACGAGAATTAGTCATGATAGTTCACGTGTGCTAATTGGCTCCACAGAACAAGACTGTATTATTACATGCTGCATATGAAATATAAGTGTTGAGGAATACTCATTGGCTGCAACCCTTTGAAAGTTGCAATTTGTTTCTTAAGTTTAAAAGTTGTCGTATTCACTGTTCTATTCATAATTACCACATAACATCAGTCTTACAGATAGTAGTATCCGAGATCGCTAAACTTCTGTACCATTGTACGTAAAAAAACCCATAGAAAACCTAAATCTGAACAGTAGCCGATTGTTAATATCTCTCGAACTATCTGAAAAGTATTAGCTTTCACCGAGTAGCTTTTATTATACATAGTTTATATCAGGGAGACGATGCTAATAGACTAGATATCAAGAAGGTAAATATAACTTTAAGACAAGCTCTGCTATGTTCAGCGACATGACTGCTAGAGCCAATTAATACCTATGTTTATCCTTGTCCTTTTTACTCTCAACGTAGATATCTAATGGTCAATAAAAGATTAGATGTTTATAAAGTGGTATTTATATATTATGTCGTGTAACAAAGGCTCTGAACATTATACACCCATTCCTTAATGGTAGTTATGTCATGATGTACATTGTTAGAACATTGTTGTATAATTTAAGGTAAATTAACATTTACAATTGTTGAGCTAGTGTCACGACAATACTTGTACCTTGTAAAGGAAAGCCGAGTGTATATCAATATATATATATATATATATATATATATATATATATATATATATATATATATATATATATATATATATATATATATATATATATATATATAAACAAAAGAACCATTCTTGCATTTGTCAGACGTGTTTTATCATATACAACCTTAATAATGAGAACTCGACTCCAATATACTCCAATAACAATAAATCACGTGAAGGTAATCCATTTAATGACAGGTCTCATTAGACCACCAAATTAGCTCTGGATCACTATAATATCCATGAGTACTCATAGTACCACAACAAAGATCGTTTAATAAGTTAATGTCATTCAATGAAATAGTTCCCTTACTATAATCCCACGATATACCAAATTAAATGAGCATTTACAGTTCAATTTAAAGCAAAGGGTACTATTCTAATGAATGGTCAGATGATTTCAGGAGACGGTATTTGAAGTATTTCCCCCTTGAAGCTATTGATAAGCCAGATAAACTGATATGACCAACTCGAGGAGGTAGAAAGATAATAATATAGGCACTCATTGGCCAGATGTAATTACGAAATAAACCACAATAAAGTGTATGTACCATAAGTGATGTATTTGTTGATAACATTGTTACTTGTGGATAATAAGATGATGCATAAATCATACTATAATCTCACTTTATTTCAGCATTAAACGTTCAACATTACAGTAATTTGAGATAATTTGTCATCCAAATTTTGCGCTTTTAACGGAAGCGTTTCTCCAGAAATATTCAACGAGTTTCTCGTGTGAGACCGTAATATTCAGTTTTCTCTAATAATTGTTTCACATTAAGTAGATAACCAAAATATAATAAACGATGCTATTAGCTAATGGAAATCTAAATTATAGTTTTATTTTTACCAATATTACTGTTCCTTATCTTTTATGGGTTTTAAATAAATCGTGAAAGGTTTTATTACAGCTCATGCTTGTGTTGATGATGGAGGAAGTAGGGGAATTACAATTAAGACTTCTATTATTATTACTATTTCTAGTACTACTACTACTACTGCTACTATTACTACAACTACTACTACTACTACTAATAATAATATAATTTTTACTGCTACCGTACTAAGTCAAATTAACTCAAGGTACCCGTGTTTAAGGAATGTTTCTCTAGAACGTCACTCCTCGGTCATATGTCCTAGTTTAAACAAAATACTCACATAACTACCACTACTACTATTACTACTACTACTACTGCTGCTACAACAACAACAACAACAACAACAGCTACTACTACTACAAATACTATTACTAAAACCAATGCTATCACAAATAATAATAATAATAATAATAATAATAATAATGGTTATGATGCTGATGATGCTGATGATGGTGATGATGATGCTGTATGTGCATCTTTTCCTGCGATTATTATAATCTGGTGTGATCGTTTTCTTGCAGGTAGCAATTGGATTCAAGACACTGACGTGGGAGTTTGTAAGAAACAGTTGTAATCATGTTGTATTAATGCATACATTCAACGAGTAACACAATTGAGGGAATACTATTAAGTGTTTCATTGAGTTTGTGATTGAGTGAATGAGGGATTTAAAACGTGGTGAGTGAGTGAGATAGTGAGTCAGAGTGTGAGACAGTTAATGAGTGGATGAGCCAGTCAGTCAAACAGTCAATCAGTCAGGCAGCCAAGCAGACAAGCAGACATACAGACAGTCAGTCAGACAGTCAATTAGTCACTCAGTCAGCCAGTTATTCGGAAAGTCAGACAGTCAGATAATCACTCAGTCAATGAGTTAGTCAATCAGTTAGTCAGTCAGTCAGTCAGTGATTTGTTTTCGTTAACCTCGGATATGGTCGCACTTCAGCCGATGGGCGACATCCAGAACATTAATTAATTAATTAATTAATTCATTCATTCATTCTTTCATTCATTCATTAGTTCAAAACTTATATTGTTTCTAGAACTGTTAGTAACATCGTTATCATATTTATCATAAAAGAAATACTAAAAACTATTTTTGACTAATTATGTTATCCCATTGTTGACATAATAATGCTAATACTATTGTTCTGGGGGAGGGGATATTTATTTGTTAATGTAAAGGTAACGTTCGGTTAACGACTTGCTGCAGTCAGAAACAAGGAAATAGTTAAACTCTTCTGCACTTAGTGCATTACGTCATCAACTGTTATAATCGTAAATCCCAAAAGATTTCCACAGAAATAGATACATCTTAAAACTTTGATGTTTACAAAATCTGTAACATTCTGGGAATATGTGAAGGCAAGGTTATCCAGTTGTCTTCTCTGAAGAAGAACTATTTTTAGTAGTTAGTTCTCTCCTTCTCAGACTCTAAAGAAGTACTTCAGAATTATATCCAATAACATCAATATATCAACTTAATCAGATAAGGTTACGGATGAAATTTACTTTCTCTTTAAACGTTTCTGGAACACTTCAATACACCCAAAGCTCAGTCTGGATGGTAATCAGGTAAAGTAAACTTTATACGAAAGGAGAAACATCAGTGTCAAAGAAATGTTCATCTTAATCTTTTGGATTATTGCCTAGAATCAGAAATAAATCTGACAACTTTAGATATGTTTTTATATACAAAATATTGTATAGTGACTGACAACTTTTGCTTCCAAGAAATGACAATGATGTTTCAAATTTTAGAGTTCGGCTTAATTTTGTTTACTGAAACCGAAAGTAAACAAACAATCCGGAGTATATGTAGTTGATAAATAAGCTACTTAAACTGTCTAAAAGTTAATAAATCCAATCAAAGATTTTAATATTACATATCATTAAAATGTCAATCTATACAATGTGGAAACAGATCTTTGTATATTCTTTATTTTAATTATTGTTAATCATAGCAGTGAAAGGTATTTATTAAGAAGAAATGTTTGAGAAAAGTAAACGAATTCCTATGATATATGATTATTTTAATATGTTAGGAATGAGCAACGCCAAGAATACATATAGTGCGTGGTGTGAAGTTCTGAAAACCTTTCTGAAAGGTTTTGGCAGAAAAAGATAACAAAATTTCTTGTCATATTTAAATTTTGTTTTCTTCTGTGCTCGTTTTCTACTGATGTATACCAACAGTACATCGTAATTTACTTTACTGAAAGAAAAGAAAATATATTTCACTATCTATCTAATTTTTATATTTATATTTGCCGTTTCTTCATGTTAGTTGCATGGCAATCAAATGACACGAACTTCACGAATTGACACAAACGGTTAAGAAGATATGCATCTAGCATTGCTTCTGGATAGATTCATCTGTCTGGACTGGTGCTGAAAGGCGAGGCATGGATGGCGTGACAAGTACTGAGATAAATCCATATACTTTGATAGAAAATATCTGGAAAGCTGTTGAAAAGTATTAGACCCCCCCCCCTGATTTAGTGCACTGTTTCGCAAAATATTAAAAAATGTCATGACAATTCGCTCACTCTAGACATCAGTTATTAAACTTGTATCATGTTTGGTTAAGTGTATATTTGTGATTACTTTCAGTATTTAAAACAATAATTGAAATGCGATTGATATATGTTTGATGGTTATTGTACGATTTTGTGATGTGATCATCGAGACACTACTTTCATGATATAAGTCGTGAAGTACGTAAACTAGTTATGTAGTAAATATCTTGAGAAAAATTTAGCACCAAATTAAAATTGACTAGTCTCATTAATTAATACGATCATTATAAACAGACAAACGTTGTTATTGTTGTTCGGTAATTCTACTGCTAAAACCAATAGTTAAAACACTTTACGACTAAAGTTTCGCAAATATTCTATCAGCTTACTTGATGTGTATGTTATCTGGTTATCTCTACCTATACGACCCAACACAATCGACCGAAAACAAAACATTAGTCATCAAACATCAATATATTCCACATATAATATAAAGCTACTGCGATAACAATAGGACAATAACAAACACAGATCGTCAAACAACGGATGTGAAGTATCCTAAATGTCAAACATAAATCGTAAACTATCTGTGGTCGGCTCTAACACAAAACAATGAGAAATATAACTGACTTTGTTGATATTAGTTTCCATCGGACTGTTGATGTCATCTTCTCCTTCTTGTCATAACATCAGCCACTCAGCGTGGATGTGTTCGTTTCTGCTGGTTAATTGATTGATTGAAGACTTCCGCCATTTTTGTTATTGTCTAAACTGTCTGCACATTTGCCAATGATATTGTCCAAACAATACAGATATATTTTAAACTATTCTTTCTTTTCCAGTACAACATGTCTATAGCTGATTTTTAGTGATATGTATCTCAACTTTGTTATGCAATGTTGTATAGATTCTACTGTGGCTGTTGGTGTGTGTTTATACGTGGGTGCGCTTGTGTTTGTAGAAACCAAATAATTTTTAAAGATTATCCTGAACTTAAAATATTCACACACACACACACACACACACACACACACACACACACACACACACACACACACACACACACACACACACACACACACACACAATATATATATATATATATATAT
>JAODUP010000532.1:10000-27500 GCA_025642065.1 Paralvinella palmiformis | reverse complement strand
CATTTATATTAGGTTAAGTTAATTATGTCAAGTCTCTCCAAACATTTAAGGAACAATGAGTGAAAAGTTCATATATTTACGATACTAGATATCGTAGTAGTACATTTAATTAAGAATACAATAAGGAATTAGTGGTTTCTAAGATTAGAAAGAAGAGCTTGAACATTCAAAGAAAAAGTCAGATATATATATGAATATTTCAGGTGCCTCATCTTTGAAGCTATTGATGAACCAGATAAATTAATATGAGTAGTTCGATATGGTGATGAAATTGTAATCCGGATAGTCATAAAAGACGATGACGTCGTATATCACTAAAACGTGTATTATATCATAAAGATGTACTCGATGACACCATTGTCACTTCTTGGGTAGATAGAGATCTATATTATGCTGCATTAGTTCAAATGTTTTACTTAGAAGAAGTATAAAGCATTCTACAATATCAGTTGATTACATTCCTCATGTGTTCATTATTACAAAAGGTTTAGCTAATTTATCATGCAGATGTTCTGCTTTTAACGGAATGGTTTCTCCTGAGACAATCAGTGAGTTTCGCTTTTGAGATAATAATATACACTTTCGGAGAAAAGACGAAATGTGTATATGCCTGTGCGCAAGTGTGTATGTGTGTTTGTATGTATGTATGTCTTTCTGTTTTTCCTAGGAGATATATCCCTCTAACTATCTATCTATCCATCTATCGATTCTGTCAGACGGTCTGCTTGTGTGTCTCATCTATCTCTTGTTGTCTGTCTGTCTGTCTGTCTGTCTGTCTGTCTGTCTCTCTCTCTCTCTCTCTCTCTCTCTCTCTCTCTCTCTCTTCTTTCTTGCCCCATATTAATATCCTCATTGTGTTTGTAAACCGTCACTCACATCATATAATATGATATAATATGATATGTTTATTGCCAGTTTATAGACATATATGAATATACCAGGTAAATATTAAATATCAAAATAAAAGTACACTGATGGAAACTGGGGGACCAATGTAGCTGTCTTCGCGTTGGCCCCTCAAACTAGATACAATTATATCGGTTGACATATCAATTGATCATATCATATTAAAGTAATTCACTATAATCTGATCAGATTAACAACACGATTTATGAACTAAATATCAATCATTATAAAGTAAAAACAAGAACTAGGATATTGTCTCCTACAATAGATCGTTATCGATATATCTTAATTATTGGATATGCAGGTCTGTTGGAAGCAAAGATTAACCTATGAACCACACCTCTATGAGTAGTTCTGTAATTTATAAGCTTCTAAAAAGTGTACTTATTTGTTTAGTTTTTCATCAACACTTCAATATTCTTTTTCCTCAACGAACGATGAAGGTGGTCAGATGTTAGTTTGTCATGACTTATCCTTGTTAGAAGAATGGTTCTGTCTAGATTATCTGGCGAGGGAATGACTTTGGGTTTGGCGGGGTAAGTTCTTGTGATAATTGTAACCATTGTATACAGGATGAAGTTAAATGCCAATTTATAGATTTAAAAAATACTTCGGTTTTATTAAAAGGTTAATGTACATTTTGTATTAAACTTCACTAGAGAGAGGGGGGAGCGATACGTACACACGCATGCAAATAAGCACACTCATTAACGTACACAAACCAGCATTAAAGCAAACACATACGTATACACACACCTACACGCACACCTACATATAACCCCCCAGACACACATCTACACACACGCATACACACACACACCACATACACACAGACACAACACACATATGTAAACAGAGAAACATCTACCCACATATATATATATATATATATGAAGTACTTCTTTAGAGCTTCAGATGAGGAGAACTAACTACTAAAAATAGTTATTTTTCATTGAAGACAACTGGTTAACCTTGTCTTCACATATTCCCAGAATGTTACACACTTTGTAAACATCCCTGTTTTAAGATATATCTATCTATAGTTAATGGCAACATTACACATCGTCAATTATTATTATTATTCTTTATTTCATATTCATAAGAATATACTATTACAAAAACAAAATACAAACACAATTGAACAAACAAACCGATATTAAGTATACAACATTTTGTATTTACAGCTAATATGTGCCTGTGCAGTGTAATTATTATGTACGGAGTGTATTTAAAGCTAAACTGTCATCAATGCATGCAGATACAGGATAAGTATTTTTGTTGATAATACACACATATGATCGAGGTACATACCACATTGATGATACAATTGATATTTTATTGCTTACAAAAGAATCACTACCATTAACAACTAATCGATAACAAAAAGATGTGATTACATTGGTAGATTTTGATAAGCCATTAATATACTCCATCTTGCATGTTTCATTTTTCTTTAACTTTGCTGTTATTTTATCAAAATTTTATTTATTTCTCCTGTCTGTGTGGAAATCTTTTTGGGGTTTACTATTATAACTGGTGATGACGTAATGCAATAAGTGTAGAAGAGTTTAAATTTTTACTTATTTCTGCAGCTAGATGTTAACGGAAAATTAGATTTATGCAAACAGATATATTCCATTTCCCAGAACTGCATTTTTGGCATTATTATGTCAACAATGGTGAGGGGATGTCTGTGGTCTAACGGTAGCGTGTTGGGTCACAGATCACTACCACCCGTGTTAGAATCTCGGCGTGGGATTATCTTAAGGGTGTTTCATCTTTGACTTCGGTTCATTGCCTTTGGAGGTCGATCGCCCAATTTAGTACCATGAGTACAAAAGTGGCCGTTAAATACCAACCAACATCATCATCATCATGTCAACAATGTGAGTAACAGAATAAATAAAAATAGTTATTAATATTTGTTTTACAATAAATATGATAACGATATTATTAATATTTCTAATAATGATATATGTAATGAATGAATGAATGAATGAACGAACAAATGAAATGACAGAAGGATTTAATTAATTAATTAATTAATGTTCCATCTGAGAAATCATATAGGACATAGGACTGAATGTTACCAATTCACAGAAAGACTAAGGATTAACAAACTGATATATGGATAAGTACATAGATAGACAGATAGACAGAGAAGGAGAAATTAACCCAATCACTGATCCAGATCTAAATAATCTGTCACAGATCGCATTAGAAATTTGATTCTTAGCCAGCTGTTCTCGATTAGAAGAAAAGTTAACCAAAAGAACAAAACAAAAAACAATGTGTACAGTCGAGCATCACATATTGTAACCATTTATTACAAATATGTTTCACTGAAAAAGAGTTCATATTAAAATATTATATTATCGATTTCATAGAATAATAGACACATGATCAGATAGTTTATACAATAACAAGATTATTATGAAAACAATGTTCATCAATTGTCAATACATCAATCATCTACTAGAGAGATATTGATGCTAAATGAAAGTTTGGTTCTGACAGGAAGAATGAGCTAATAACATTAACAGTCTACCATTAACTAATATTAAAATAACCATCATCTTTGTCTGTATTTCATTTTATAACCGACATTTGAGGTCATGCCATGTCTGTTGCTGACAGCCTGTAATTGCAATTTTGTGATCGTTGTCGTGGTGTCAAAGATGGGGTTGTCCACAGACAGACAGACAGACAGACAGATTGACAGACAGATAGAGAGACAGGGATAAATATTTACAAACTCACATACACACACACACGCGCGGAATTATACGCACGCACGCACACACACTACAACACACACCCACACATAAACACACATATCTAATCTAAGCCATCCTAGTAAAGGCTGTATGAAAATTAATCCATATAATTAAACATTTTCGTAGCCCCTTTGTTAACTTTATAGGATAGCGTGAAAGGTTCTGGTATACCAAAGCCTTGACTAAACGAAAACAAATATTATTAGTTGAAGATGGCAACTATATCTATAGTCAAGATTGATAAACATCTGAGAACAATAGCTTAAACAGGATGACGGGAGCAGTGATAGGAATAGGTGTAATTAATATAATAATGATGATGATGGTGATGATACTGATGATGACAATGATATTTCAAAGGTCCAGTAATATTGGCTTATATTGCTGACATGATATTTTTTTAACCCAAAGTGAAACGGTTTCAGTGACGTGATCATTCTTTTTCTTTACTAAAAGCAATATTTATTTAGTAAACCTTAATTATATAAGTAAGCCGTTCCTCAAAGTTCTGCCGATTTGATTAATTTGTAATATATTATAATTATTTAGAATATTAATCCTCAAATTAGCCAAATAAAAACAGTTGTAGCAGTAGTTGTAGGGAAATATTTGTTACTAATAATTAAAGTATTAATGTTTATTAGTATTAGTAGTAAGTAGGAGGAGGAAGATGAGGGGGAGAAGGAGGGGGCCAGGTGAGTGCATTGTTTGAGCCTCGATAATGATCACGTTTAGGACAAATGGCCACAGGAAAAAACATGTCAAAAAATCAAACCTTTAGTTTTTTTAAAAAACCCAAAAAAACTTATAATTTAAAAGACATTAGTGGCAGTAGTAGTGGTAGTAGTAGTAGTTATTACTATTGTTGTAGTTGTGCTACTAATAACATCACCAACACAAAACATGAGCAGTAAAAATCAAACCTCTTACGATTTATTTAAAACCCATAAAACATATAATTTAGATATCTATTATATAATAGCATCGTTTATTATAATTTTGTTTATCTACTTAATGTGAAACAATTATTAGAGAAAATTGAATATTACTATCTCACACGAGAAACTCGTTGAATATTTCTGGAGAAACACTTCCGTTAAAAGCGGAAAATTTGGATGACACATTATCTAAACCTTTTGTAATCAATTGTAATTGTAGTAAATTTATTAGCTTCTTAGTTTAATAATTTCACTAGTACCACATACCTTAGGTATATATAGTTAGCTGGTAGTAAGTAAGGTGTCAACGAGTACACAACTTTTGTTACATACATTTTAAAATGGCTGACTTTATCATTACATCTAGCTAACGGGTAGCAAAATTACTATGTTTTTACCTCGTCGAGTTAGTAATATCAGTTTATCTGGCCCATCAATCCCTTACAAGGATGAAGCACCTGAATTATGATAAATATTGGCGAAGAAAACAACGACGGACCCACACTTTATAATTCGATTGAGGTGGAGGGATGAACTACAACGGTACTGGGGCAATGTGAACTGGTATACGAGAGCAAGAAAACCGAGACCTTTGGAGGCAACATGCTAAGGCTTTCCTCCTGCAGTGGACTGATAATGGCTGGAGAAGACGATTATGACGATGAAGGTAATCCCTTCTTCGGAGTTGTGGAATCTTTTCCAGCTTGATTTCTTCGCTTAAAGTGAATACGATAGAGTATTACAGGCTTATTTTCTATACTACGAATGCTCTCAAATGTGTGAATCAAGCCATGCCGGTATAATCAATATCATTCTAGCTCATACACAGGTACTCATTCTAAATAATATGTAAACGACTTTAAGAGATAATAAATATACTGTAATTTAGTGAGCTGTATACCTAAATTATTTTAAGAGGACATATCTAATTTATCGATCTCTCCAGTTCTAAAAGTAGAATTTAAAAGAGAACCAAAAATGAAGATTGATTTGAGACGCCGTGGAATTGACACTTGCTCAACAAGAAAAGCAGGAACCTCACGTCAGTTCAATACACTAAAGATTACTTGAGGGAAGAGAGAAGACTTAAATAATTTCACAATATCCTAACTAAGACTCGTATTGATAAAATAGCTATTTTGAGATATACTGATTCGTTGTTTCCATGTATATTCGTAGTCTAGGTATTATGCTTAGAACGAAGCTCCATTGATTCCTTTTTATTTGAGTCCTTATCAGTGATGTTGATCACTTCTTGGTATATATCCCTATGCTGTCTACTAAACGCTGTGCTGCTGATTCCGCTGAAGAGCGTAAGTGTCTATTGTTGTACAGTCTGGTTGTTGATGTCTGAGATATCTGCAGGCAGCATAACATCTGGTTACGTAGTCAGTTCTGACATGACGGGCCTGTGTTTGACACAGATTCAGCCGAAGTATATGAGGACCTGTAATAAATGGCTCTGGTTGTTCTCCGCAGATAGTAATAATACATGGGATATTATTAACGTTATCTTGCCAATAATCACACTTCTGTAACCGAAAAATGAATGGTATATATTAGAGTTTGGTTTAATATTAAATATATATTTAAACGATTTTGCTTAATTTTTAAATTAGCTTAGATATGTAGATCTGTAGCCCTTCCCAGTGTGTAATTTAACCATTTTCTTGATCAATTTCTGTTTTGTTTCTTTATTGTTATGTTTAGTATCCCGTTTGAGTTGAGTAATCCTAAATAATATAAATAATTAGTTATCTTAGATATGGTTGTGTTAGAGAGAGAGAGGGAGGGAGGGAGAGAGTGAGAGAGAGGAGGGGGGGGAGAGAGAGAGATGGATGGATGGATGGATGGAATTGATGGATGAATGGATGGATGGATGGATAGATAGATAGAGATAGAGATAGATAGATAGATAGATAGATAGATAGATAGAGAAGAGAGAGAGAGAGAGAGAGAGAGAGAGAGAGAGAGAGAGCGAGCTACCATAACATAGAGCGGACAATAAGTCTTACTGTCGGGATCTAGCCTCAACATGAGAGTCCTAGAGACTACGTCCTAGGCTGTTCTAATCCTCTCCGGATTTACACTATCTGATGAGGAACTCGTCCTCTTGATCAGTATATCTATTATACTGTCACTATCTCGAGACTAGAATGATGATATCTTACATTAACATAGATATGTCGTCAGATCTCACATAACAATAGATGTATCGTCGTTCATATCCATATCATTCTATTTACCTTTCTCTTTATCTTTCTTGTTTACCTTGATTATATATTCCTATATATCTCTAATTAGTTGACATCTTACACCAATAACACACACACATACATACATACATACATACATACATACATACATACATACATACATACATACATACATACATAGTTACATACATACATACATACATGCATACATACATACATACATACATACAACATACATACATACATACATACATACATACATACAAAACAAACATACTATACATACATACATACATACATATTACATACATACAAACATACATGCATACATACATACATACATACATACATACATACATATTACATACATACATACATACATACATACATACATACATACATACATACATACATACATACATACATACATACATACATACATACATACATACATACATACATAGTTACATACATACATACATACATACATACATACATAGTTACATACATACATACATACTATACATACATACATACATACATACATACATACATACATAGTTAAATACATACATACATACATACATACATACATACATAGTTACATACATACATAGTTACATACATACATACATACATACATAGTTACATACATACATACATACATACATACATACATACATACATACATACATACATATTACATACATACATACATACATACATACATACATACATACATACATACATATTACATACATACATACATACATACATAGTTACATACATACATACATACATACATACAACATACATACATACATACATAGTTACATACATACATACATACATACATACATACACACACACACACACACCCTCTCTCTCACTGACTCACCCAGTTACTCACATACTCACTTTCTTACAAATCCCATTACAAACTAACTCACTCAGTCATTTGCTCGTTCACTCACCCGCCCATTTATTCACTCACTCAATCACTCACCCAAAAACAATTCATTCACTCATTTACAAACACTCATACAAACACACACACATATATACACACGAGTACACACACACGCGCGAGCACACACACACACACATAGATAGATAGATAGATAGATAGATAGATAGATAGATAGATAGAGAGAGAGACACATTTGGGGTCAAGACAAATATTTTAAAAATACTATTTTGCTTGGTTCCACTTTCTGTACGTAACTTGCATGTACCCGCTTCCCTCTGGGCGTCCCATATTTGTCACGTGGGAAAAGTGGATTAAGCGGATTAGCTGGTCCCTACAGGCTGGTGATGAGTAGCCCAGACGCGTATATTTATCCTATACATATATAGATATGTGGAAGCGTAGAATATTTTCTATTTAGATTGAAGTATGATTAGCTTTATTTATGTGTTGATTTGTGGAGGTCTAGGTTTAAAGGGATGTTTAGATGTTGATGCTCTGAGCCAGTATCACTATATATATATTGGACAAAAACAGTAATGGCAAAAGTCTTAAATCGAAACGGTATGAATAATAGAACTATTCACGACGACATTGGTTAGTGAAGGAATAACATTATTACTTAATTACTTAATTAATGTTTCATCTCATAAACCACGAGATATATAAAGATAGGATGATACTCTTGGAAATGAGATCATCAGATTGAATTTTGTTATTGATGAATGAAATAACCGTCCTAGTAGCAACTTTGCTATCAATAACTGTGGCAGTGCCAGGAGTAGCTTTACAAGTAGTGGTAGTAGAAGAAGTTGTAGTAGTAGTATCAAGAGTAGTAGTAGAGGTAGTATGACCTTTAGCACAGCTAGTAGTGTGGACCGTTATCGTAGCACAGTTGGTACTACGTGCAAATCCCCAGCTAAGGTTTTGAACTCAGTATTATTTGTACATGTGGGCGCGCGTGTGTTTGTATTTGTATGTGTATGTATGTGGGGGGTATGTGTGTGTTAGTAGTAGTAGTAGTAGTAGTAGTAGTAGTATTTTTTAGTAGTATTTTTAGTAGTATGTAGTAGTAGTAGTAGTAGTAGTTGTTGTTGTAGTAGAAGAAATAGTAAGTTTTATCTCATCATGTAGCTTTCTGTTGTCTGTATGAGTTGTTATCTGCAGGGAAGCTAGGTAAACAAATCACTCACTCACACACTCACTCACTCAATCACTCGTCATTTATCCATTTTAAAGACAGAGTTTGTATTGCAAATGAATATTATTGCTTCATCTGAATCTATCACTCAATATTTCCAACAACATAGTATAATTACACCTGTGACATCTGGAAACTAAATCATACCTACTGAACAACCAATCATCAGTTTAAACACTTATATATGACTTGGTAGCAGACTTACCTACAGACGCCCCCTATCGGTTGCTAGAATCTCTGTCTGATCATCTCTGTTTGTGATGGAGTAGCCTCTCAATCATAAGTCCCAGGTATACTCATATCCGAGGTTAATTAACCAACCGATCAGCGTTTAGACCGTTTTCCATTTATCACAAGGAACGTGGTCGTGGTAATGATATTCAATGTGTTTGTTTGGGAGTTTCAATTGTCCAATAGTTAGAGAACTGGGCTGCAAAACGTTCACGTTTCAGTTTGAATGTGGTTCAAACTTGTGTTTGCGGCATATCTTTCCCTATTGACTGGCCTCTCGTCCTTATGTCGTAAGTGTGAGCAACGTCGAAACTAAAAAGGTTAACTCAGTACATAGTCGTTGTTTGTTTGGTTCATAGGTTTACATAGCTTTGGCACCTGTCATATCATGGACATATGATCTTTGTGAAATATCCCACAAAGGACATCGAAGAGCTGGATTCGAGTGCAATGATATACTTACTGTACTATCGGCGCGTCTCTAATTATGGTAATAGTTAAATGTTTTCTGGGGTTGGACCGTTACCCAACAATGGCCGATCTAAGACAATCTCAATATTAATACACCAATGATGAAAATAGTAAATTTGCAATTAAGTAGTGGATGGTTTCCTACTATGATGAAGTCTGCAAAAGTGATATCCTTAATGATGAAGCTTATTATGGACAGGAACCATCTAAAAAAACTACCGGCCAGTCTCTAATTTGTCCTTCATTCCGAGTGTAATTTAGGGATCTGTTGATCCGTTATGGCCACGACAATTAGCTGGCTGACACTGTATCGTCGGCTTATCGTCCTCTTCACAGTTCCTCTGGCTTCTCCCCTACAAGAAATGATGTACTCCGCAGCATTGATGATAGAAACGTAGTATTGTTAATATTACTTTACCTGTCAGCTTCTTTTGACACCGTGGACCATGCCATCCTGTTACCAAAGTTGGAATAGGTGTTTGGACTGAAGGGCCTTGTGCTAAACTGGTTTCGCTCTCATCTATCTGAGAAGAAACAGTATGCATCAAAATGCCAAGCCATTTCTGATGCAATCGGTCACATATTTATGTTGTGCATGTTCGAGATGTATGAATATCATCAAGCCAGTTAGTCGGGAACTTCGGGGTCATGATTGATCACAGAGTATGAAACTGCACATAACCCATATATGTAAATCATCATTCATCCAACTACAAAGCATTAGATGTTTGAAACCACATTTATCTGCTGATGCCCCCAAGACTATGGCATATGCGTTCATTGCATCGAGGATAGATTATGACAAGTCAGCGTTCATAGGAATATCAAACAGATGTGGATAACCAACCAACAGGAACGCATACAAAACTGTACTGTACATCTGGTGGTAAATATTCCCAAGCATGATCATATTCAGCCTGTACTTAAACGTCTCCATTGGTTACCATTGAAACAACTTTGGGGCTTTATTAAGTTCGCATTGTCAATGTCATTATCACGAAGTCCAATACGTATTCTGGATATCGTCTGGTTGACATAAATAGCGTACGATGGTGCCCGTTTAATTTGTGATGATGCTGATGATGATGAGGAGGGTTTATATATTATACATTGGGTAATGTCTATATATCAAAATACTATCCTTATTCTGTAGATGCGGAAAATTGGTGTAAATATATTGAGTCGAGAGCAATCTAAATTAAGATGATGCTGCAAACAAACGTATTAATCTTACACATATAATGCGAACATATTAAACTTTGCCCTGCACTGTGAAAAAAGTATTAAATATAATAGTATATATATTTATTAGTATAATAAGTTGACTTCATCAGTATTAATGTTGACAAAGAGTATATCATTTATTGTACATCGACTTTACAACGGTTTACCTCGTCACTATATCACTTCCATTATTATCCAAATTACTATATGTTTACATAAGCGAACTTGTCATTAATCTTATATCTCTTCTTTATTATGATGTCACCGCTGTTCACGATGCTTACATTATCATTATCTGTATAAATTTTGAACTGATGCGTTTGTCTAATGAGGCCTGTCATAAAATACATTACTTTTACGTGATTTATTGTTATATAGTTATATTGGAATCGACTTCTAATTATATAGGTGGTGTGTTATAATGCAAATATTAGTCATTCCTATTGTTGGCTTGTTTTATATTAGTAGTAGTAGTTTTCTGCGAATACTACAAATGAATCATCCTTTAGTCAAACATATATCAGGTTGAAAGGGCGTTTAGTCTGATTAATGTAAAGCGAAATTCTCTCCTCACACTAAGGACGTCTGACTTTCACGATTTTATATATCTGAAAGATTAAAAACGTTTTAGTCTTTGTCTTTTTACATTATAGTCACGGCATCAATGCATGAAGATGGACATATTTTAGTATAAGACTAATTTCCGGTCTAAGAGCAAAGCGTGAAATCGTGGATTCTTGTGACCATCGATCTTTATATTACAGGTAATGGTAAAAAGATACTGACATAACCCGATCATAAACGGGTTTAGAACCAAGTATCCGATGTGTATTATTCCGTCGGTGTCCTCGATGATACCTAAACGATGACGATTAATCCAATTTGTACGTGACACCTTTATCTATTATGTTAGAAGTGTTACCTTTGTCAACATTCTCGGTGATCGTTATTATTTATATTTTTCTCATCTCTCTCTCAGATAATGAAATGTCAATTGTTATTTGGCTTCGTTATAAATTACATATTTGTAAATTATGTTTTGAACCATATTCGATAGAATATACTATCTAGATAACCAAAGAACAATATGACAGGAAATGAAGATTACGTAAAGAATCCAGAATTACATCATTTACAGCTACTCCACAATGGCTGACTTCTACGTTGATTGTATGTTCCAGTTAAAATAGTGTACTAATTAATAATGGCTTCCTATTAATTATTATATGTCTGTAAACTCTTCTTTATAACAAGAGATGAATCTCGCGTTACAAACAACAGGTATATGATGAACCGAGAAAAGAAGAAAATCATTTTATATGAAAACTTAAAATTCTTAGCATTCCAATTATATAATAATAATAATAATTACAAAACTTCTATAGCACCAATATCCTTGAAAATAATCGAGCTCAGTGGTACATCTAGTACAGGGGTTGGGAATATTGATAGTCCGGGTACGATGCAAAGTTTATCAACAATTATCAGATGGCAAGGAAAGTCAGGAAGGATATGCGAGTCTGAAAAGATGAGCTTTCAAATGGTGACGGAAAGCAACTATGCTATTTGATGACATAATATGTTCAGAGAGTGAATTCCAAACAGCAACTGAAAAAGCACGAGTGCCAGTATGAGTTTTAACCCTGGGAACAGACAACAAGTGAAAACCAGATGAACAGAGTTCTCTGGGCTTGGGTGCTAAAGAAAGCATGGAAAATAGATAGGAAGGTTCTCCAGAAGAAGGAGTTTGATAGGCAATAGCACAGAGTTTGAAAATGATGCGAGATTGAACAGGGAGCCAATGAAGAGATTTCAGAAGTGTGACAGAATGGGAAAACCGATGAGACCTTGTGACAACCCTAACTAAGCAGTTCTGAACACACTGAAGTTTTAGAATATCCTTAGATGCAATGTTATAAAGAAGAGAGTTGCAGTAATCACGCCTACTAGTGATGAATGCTGTAGCAATGGTTTTGGCGACCGTAAGAGAAATATACCACCGAATACCGCAAAGGTGTCGAATATGGTAGAAGCAGCAGTGAAAGTTCAGAGAAATATGTTTGTTGAACTAAAATTCGCTATCAAATGTAACACCAAGATTACGTACAGTGTCTGACGGTGTGCTGCTATGACTCAGGATGTTCGTAGGGAAGAAATGAGTAAGTTTGCTGCGTTGTCTGGATGTACCTATAATGATGAAATATGTTTTGTTGGCATTGAGCTTAAGTTTATTGTTTGTCATCCAGCCAGATATATCACCGAGACAGTCACCAAGTTGTTTAAGAGAAGAATCAGTGTCTGCTGTAGATAACGATATGAATACTTGGGTGTCATCTGCATATAAATGATAGTCTAATTCATGGTTGTGAATAAGTGAACTTAGTGGTGTGATGTGGTGTACAGAGTAAACAATAGTGGTCCAAGAACAGAGCCTTCGGGAACACCACAAAACAAAGGCACTGCCTTTGAAAAACATTTTCTTATTTTTATTGATTCAAACCTATTGATTAAGAATAAGCTATTACAAGACTATTACAATTATAATATGAATAAAATATAAATATTCTGTTTCAGGTTATAAAATGACATTGTCTTTGTCAGGTGTAACAAAGGTATTATTACTAGTATATGAAGAAAACATTTTACAGAAGATAAACATCACACTACCAGGTTATAGTCACGATACCATGCTCATTTCCTTGCCTCATTATTTAAGTTTAGAGAATCTGATGGGTACTTTGAGTTCCAGGGGACATTCCGAATAAATGTACATGGATCATTTCTCATTACTTTTGTAACCAAGTTTGCTTTATTCAGATCAACTGAGAGAGAAATCCGCTAGTTTTATATATAGTCACTTAGGTTACAGGCGTTCACCAGGGGGCGTCTTTTATTCCATGCTTTAGATATATATATATAAAAAAACGAATACCTTATATTATACAAAGGACCGAGAAAATATATTCAAGTATCGTGTTTCGTATATTAGGTATACTTCGTTACCTAGTGGTATATGTTTTATCGGTGATAACGTCCTCTAGGTTAGTTTTATTCTTCATTTACTCAGTTACATAATATTTATCGTTACCATGGAAATGTTTCAGATTTTCTGCATGTTAGATAGATAGTTTATATATATATATATATATATATATATATATATATATAAAAATATAATAAAAAAAAAAAAAGAGGCTAGAAGAATAAATAGTATATTAATTTTAGCACATCTTCCTTACTTACTCAGTCTCTCGGTTAGAGTTTCTTTAATTTACCATGTATATGTTACCATGGATATATATATATATATATATATATATATATATATATATAAATATTATTTTAAAATATATTATATTATATTATATTATATTTTAGAAAGAAATATTGTGACAGGTATTAAAAGTAGAGTAATTTAACTTTCTGATGTTGCATGTTTAGGTTGATAACAATGCTGTTAATCTTTTACATGTTGTTATACTTATTACAAATCCAATTGGTTGTTATGGATGTTGTTGTTCTCCGTTCTGTTAGATAACGAGTCGTCAGAAACAACACCTTTAATTAGGATTCATTACAACAAAATATTTGGTGAAAGGTGATAAAGACTTCTATATTTTATATCATGTGGGAATAATAATATGGGAATTATAACAGATCGATATTGTCATGTATAGTATACACAATATACTTTTCTTCATTGCAACACAAATGTCTGAAGTCATTGTATCACGTCCTGTGCTGTATGTGTGTGTTTCTGTTCGCGGGCAGGTATATATATATATATATATATATGTGTGTGCGTGTGTGTGCGTGCGTGCGTGCGTGCGTGAGTGCGCGCTCGCGCAATAACGAATTGCCGTGTCGCTGCTTGTATGAACAGATAACAGTATATGACATTTATATGTCATCATTTTTTGATAATACAAAATATAATATAGCTACCAATAGAATGAATATACACGAGATAAAAACGAAGTAAACTAATTTGTTAAAATTTTAGATCATTGAAGACCGGATCCCATTTCAGTTTCATGATGAACTTCCGTGTTTAGAGTACACCAACCATGTCAAGATTACGTTATGGAATAACTCTACAGTTGAATGAATCAGCTAAACGTGAAGAAGGAAATCACGGAATACGGATAACTTAACAATTTGAACATTCCACATATAGTTTTATCACGCTGTATTATAATAGAATTTGTGCCATCTGATAAATATTGATATAAAACAGCGCCATTGTTGTCATAGTATGTTAATATTATGATGCCACGGCTATTCCCGGGGCTTATCACAGTATTATAGACAAATAGAGAAGTGTTACCCCGAACATCTGTCATAATTTCACATTAATTCTACATTCTACAGTCTTATTCAAGTCATGCTTTGATGAAGATGTTATTTTTGGAAAATATGTTGTGACAAACAAAGGTACAAATTATTTACATAAAGACATATTTTTTAGTACAAGTAATATTGCTGTTTATTTGACTGATGGGGCATATTTCCATCTATTTCTTTAACCATATTGATTGTCAACAGGATGCTCATCTGGATCACTGTAGAGGGAGAGATATGGTCAAACGTGTACCTCGTGTAGATTATCTGATGGATCTAGCCAACTGGGATGTACAAAAACTGCCCACGATATTAAAGAAATGCATTTTTGTTCATAATGATCATCACTAATTTCCATATACACTGACACAATTACACACACACACGCACGCACGCATATACACATGTGCGCTAGCGTGCGCGAGCCCGCACATACCAATTCGTGACATAAGGCTAGAGTCTTAACTATTATAATCGAAGATTGTTATTTGAGAATCAAATTTTTAACTGAGAGAAACAAAAGCAAAAATGAAACTTTTGAGGAACAAAATGTACAAAACAAACAGACCAAAAATACCATAAGTAGGATGAGCTGTTAGTGAGGGGGGGAGGGGGGAGGAACTAATAAATGATATCAGGAACAAGTCACGGTTTAATATGAAAAAGAAGAAGGACGAGAAAAAAAGGTCATCTCATCTTGTCATTTATCCATTCGCCGAATGTTCCCTGGAAGAAGACTTTATTTGTCTATGGCATGTACTAATACTTTAAGCTTCAATAAACTCTATAACTTATTATGTATATTTCCTCAGTCATATATCCAATACTCGAACAATTCCCACATTAAACTAACCAGTAATTAGTTTGTTACCAACTTTTATTCAGAAATATATTACCATATTTATAATACCATATTTATATGACAATTGTTGATCATATTTTCTATATCCCGTTTCGTTTGTAACGATTAGCTAAGTCAATATATTGGTATAACCCAGTTTTGTTGTTGTTTTATTATCGACAAGTAAAATGTTACCGTATTATTCGAAACAATATATTTGTTCAAAGTGTTGTATTATCTAATAACAAATTTTATGGAATGTGAACTTTTCTGGATAAAAACCACATTTGATTTTATTAAATTATATGACTGTTGTTGTTGTTTCCTGTAGAAGACTCACAGCAGAATTTTAATTATAATAAAGAAAACGACAATAGCAATTTACGATTGATATAAGATGGAACAATGGTGTGACTCTTGCGTCCTAAACATTCGTTGTAAAGGAACCTATTTAATAGTTAAGCGCTTCCCGTGCCTGTAACCTATATCACTAATATATTGATTGCTAGTTTTGTGTTGTATAATTCAATCGAAACTTATTTAAGATAATGCCAATCTATTTTATTATCTCATCACTTAAATGCATAATTACCTTGGAATATAAAGTTCAACAAAAGTATTCTTAATATTTTTTAAATTTCGGCTATTACGTTCATGTTTTGGCGTTTCAAAGGAAATGAAAATAATCATATTACATAACCTACATTCGTAAGTGTTAATTAAGTATTCTATGCGTGTAGGATGTCAAGACCAGATACAACAACATGTTGTCCTTTCTCTTTCTAAATCAAAATATGATAAGTGACATTCTTGACATAGTTCTAAATTAATAGATATGCTAAAAACAGAACCGTTCTTATGTTTCATTGATACACCTTGTCGTATACCTCGCACCATTTGCAGGTCTTGATATTTATTCATCGAAGTGGAAGAATCACATCGTGTTCATATATATCAATATCAAGCACTACCAATAGAAACACTCACGCAGGTATATATATATATATATATATATATATATATATATATATATATATATACTGTGAGAATCCGTTAATGTGTGACACAGACTATAGTGTAGAGCCCAATGTTTTGTCTCTTAGGTGTAATTAGAGCACTGAACACTCAATATCTTGTGTGACAGGTAAAGGGATACCTATTAATACGTTAACGGGGGGAGTTCATATTCTGAGATACGATATTGTAAACAACCGCTCAAGATAATAATTATAAATAATTCAGCAATGTTAAATTACCGATAACAGTAATTATTATGGAATCGTTAAACATAAAAGCTGATTATTGAGCTACAGACTTCTGATGAATCACATAAATCAGTATTAATTATATCTATTGACAATAATATGTTGTTCATAAATTAATATCA
>JAODUP010000532.1:0-5000 GCA_025642065.1 Paralvinella palmiformis | reverse complement strand
TAACGATTTTAAAAACCAAATTTTAACAATAAATAAATGACATTAATTTTTACATATTATTACATTTTGTTGACAATCTTCTAATAGTCTTTTTGTTATCCCTATCTTCGTCATCATCGTTGACATCATAAATATCATCATAATTGTCATCATAGACATTATTATAATTTTGTAAGGAGACAGTTTGTTGTTCCCAGTTTGACAGTCTTAAGTAGAGTGATAAACAGACAGATATATGGATCAATAGCAAGATTCACAGATAACAGATATATAAGGATAAAACAGATAGATAAACAGACAGGTGTAAGCAGACAATTTAACTAGAAAATACCATTGTAAGTTAATAGTTTGAAGAAAACTGCAGCAGTTAATAAATAGCTACAATAATAGCTGATAAAGCATCTAATTTCGACATTCTCTTAAAGGTGACGGGAAAAGAAATTTAATATTTCGAAGTAAATATAACGTAATAAACAATTCCCTATCAGATGCACTCAAAACAATTCTAACCACCAGCTGTCATATTTCCATTAAAATTATCCCAAAATCCTTAATTTCCTAACTTTTATGAGGCATTGTTAGTGTGTACTACACTCGCTAGGTAGGGGTTATTGTGTGACGTCATATATGCCAAACATCACGTGGTGCCACCGCTTTGTTTACAAGCGTTCTGACCAGTTGACACACAAAATGTCAAATTCCCACGAAAGTTGAACCACCCGCGAAAAAGGTCACAAACAGTATTAATTGTGATAAAGTAGCTGCAGCAAGTGCATACGTGGACCCGGAGCAGCCACCTGTACGGGAAAACCCGGTCCACAATAAGAGTTGGATTGGTGTGTGTTTGTTTGTGTTGGTATCAGTTTAATTGATAATTCAACACACTCGGCCTGAATGCGATTATTTCCCTCCTCCTATCGCACAACTTCATTTAAAATGAAGTGGTATTTGTCTCTATACGGGAGTCCGGTGGATGCACGGAGCTCTTCCAAATGTGGCCTATACTAGTCTATACAGGGATGTGCCGCCCTGGGGTGTCTCTTTTAGCCATTTTTGTTGTTGTAATTTGGGAGGTTGTTGTTGTTGTTTCGGGCCGGGTTTTGGCGGTACTTACACGTCGGATATAATCGTTGGTTTGTTTTATGTATATTTCTTTGCACAATTGTATGCGACAGAATACACCATTTTATATGTTTAATAAAGACAATATGGAACACGTAACACAGGTTAAACAAGGCCACGTGAAGTGTTTGGGATCTTTGTTTGAGAGAAATGACGTCATATCCTGTTTTCCGAAGATTTTCGATTAAAGTTTCGACCATGTGAGATGTTAGCAAAGCAAGTTTTAAAACCACTAACTTTATTTTTAGGAAAAAATTAAATGTATCTCTGATTGAAATTGATTTTAATATATAACATTAACATTTTGACTTATTTGGGAGACCTTGTTCTGTGACCTTTAACTATGATGTTCTGGCCTGGATATGTTATTGTCAAGAAAGATACCGAAAAAGATTTGATTTTTGCATTCACGGCCTGGATTGAAATTACGAGAATAAGCAGGAAAATTCGCTTCTTAGAACATAATAATTATCGTAATTGTTATCTAATATATATTATAAATATATATATATATATATATATATATATATATATATATATATATTCCACCAATGCATTCATTATTAAAATATATTACGTTGTTTGATCCTAAGTTGGAGTTGATTAGCTAGGTGATAAGGCCTTTAAATGGTTTAACACTATAATATTTCTGCCTTGCATGAACTAAATCTCATATCTCTCCCTCTCTCCCTTTCTCTCACGCTCCCTCTCTCCTGTCTCTATCCCTCCCTCTCTCTCTTTCCTTCTCCTCCTTCCCCCCCCACTTTATCCCCTCGTCTCTCCCTCTCTCTATATGTATATATCTATTTCTCTCCACTGATCTCTTCTTCTACCACTCCTCTCTCTCTCTCTCTCTCTCTCTCTCTATCTCTATCCCTCTATATATATATATCTCTATCTATCTCTCTCTCTATCCCTCTCTGTCTCTGTCTCTCTCTCTCTCTCTCTCTTTCTTCTCTATCTCTCTCTGTCGCGCTCTCTCACTCTCTCTCTCTCTCTTCTCTCTTCTTCTTCTCTTTTCCCCCTCTCCTTTTTCTCTTTTTCCCTTTTCTTTTCTCTTTCTTCTCTATCTCTCTCTGTCGCGCTCTCTCACATTCATTCTACTTTTCTCCCACTATCATTCTTCTCTTCCTCTCTCTCTCTCTCTCTCTCTCTCTCTCCCTCTCTGCCCCCTCCCTCTCTCGCTCTCTCTATCTCTCCCTCTCTCTCCCGATTATGCCCCTTTATCTCTTTCTATCTATCTCTGTCTAGTACTCTCTCTCCCTCTCTGTCTTTCCCTCTCCAGCTTTCCTTCCTTATAAATCTCTCTCTCTCTCTCTCTCTCTCTCTCTCTCTCTCTCTCTGTATATATATATATATATATATATATATATATATATATATATATATATATATATATATATATATATATATATATATATATAAAAAAACTTATTGTTGAATTAATCTTGTCTGAAACATCGTATTGTTGTCATTGATGATGAATGGTATTAATTAATTGATAGAAAAGGCAAACTCGTTATAAAATTCAGAGTGTAGCAATATTTTGTTGGTGAGTCTCAACATGACCTTATGGTATAATCCAAGGTCATGCATTTCTGCAAAAATAAAAAAGACTGATGTAGTTGCTGCTGTTACAAACTATTTTTTATAAGAGAAGTGTGAATAATACGCACGAAAGAGAAAGGAAAGAAAGGAAATAAGAGGCCTCCAGAAAGGGTATACAACTAAGGCGATATAATCTTGGCAATATGTGACTACCAGTACGCGATATCCTACAAAGTACAGCATAGTACCCCTAGCTTATTTGTTACTTAACAAACAATCACATCTAGGCGTAACCACGGCTAAGCTGAAAATGATGCACTACTTTAAAAAGCCACACATAATCTTCCCATAATGAGATAGCGATAATAATGAGAAAATCCCCTCTAATCTGTTTAAGTCTATAAGCCACTCATTGTTGGTGATACAAAGGGTAGACGCCTTTAGCGTCGGAGCCATTTCTCATCACGTCCAGGTGATCACAAAGGGTTGTCATTTTTATAATTAGATCAGCCGAGATTATACCTGTGACCTTTAAGTCAATTGTTTTTCACAACCAACATAAACATGATTTCAGCGTCTTGTAGCCAGAGTACGACATGTCAACAACGATTATAGAACTCCTCCTTAAAATAAATACAACCATTTCTGATCATAAACAATAAACCCAACAAAAACAAAACACATTATAATACAGTATTTATTCCTATGTTTTTTGTTTCTTTATATATTTGCTTATTTATTTTTAATGTCTCTAAGCATTATATTATATTACCAGAAATGTCATTCAATATTTTTGGTAATCATCTGAAATGCCTGATCCCAGGTGAAGATCTTATGTGAACCTGTTTGAGCAAGTACTATCGTTATCTTAAATCTTGAATAATATATATATATATATATATATATATATATATATATATATATATATAGAGAGAGAGAGAGAGAGAGAGAGAGAGAGAGAGAAGGGGAAGAGGGAGAGAAGAGACATAGGGAGAGATAGGGAGAGATAGGGGGGAGAGAAGGGAAGAGGGGAGAGAGGAGAGATAGGAGGGATGAGAACGTGAAAAGGGGAAAGAGGGGTGAAAGGCACAGACATAATAGTGTTAAATTTTTTTTTTAACTATTTTTTATTATATATATATATATATATATATATATATATATATATATATATATATATATATATATATATATATATATATATAAGAAACGGATTTTCATGCTTATTCTTGTAATGTCTATCCAACCCATAACATCATATCCAGATCAGCACATCATAGTTAAGAGTATGTCAAAATTAAATGCTTTATCTGATATAATTATATTTATTTATTGCCTACTGCAGCTTTCCTCAAAACAGTATGTTACAATCATATTTTTCTATTGTCATTGTCTTCATACATCTAAATCTTTATTTGTCTGTTTTTTCTCTGTATATGTTTGTTTTTCTCTTTATTTGTCTGTTTATCTGTGAATCTTCCTATGTATTCATTTATCTGTCTGTTTGTCCCTAATGGGTCAGTAAAAAATCTAGGGGTTATTTTTGACCAATGTATTAACATGCATGAACATGTCACATCAGTATGCCGAGCTGCCTACTACCATCTTAAGAACATCCACTGTTTAAAAGCATTCTTGACACAAGAATCACTTGTAACTGTAGTCCATGCCTTTGTTACATCTCGTATAGACTATTGTAACTCCCTGTTATATGGCATATCTGATTATAACATTAATCGCCTTCAGCGAATTCAGAATAGTGCAGCTCGCATTGTAACAAATACTAGAAAATATGATCATATCACCCCAATTCTTCAAAAACTACATCGGCTACCTGTTAGACAGCGTATCCATTTTAAGATTCTGTTAATAACTTATAAATATATTAATGATATGGCGCCAGAATACCCGTGTGAACTGGTTTCCATTAGAAAGTTATCCCGAAAACTCAGGTCATCCAGTCAGATACTATTGCAGGTGCCAGTGTCTCGGCTCAAGTCATATGGTGATTGTGCGTTTAGTGTTGCAGCCTCCACTTTGTGGAATAAGTTGCCGGCAAATATTAGAAATTCGTCGTCTCTTGGAAATTTTAAGTCTCTTCTAAAAACACCCCTATTTAAGGTCGCTTTCACAGATAAATAATTATTATCTTTTAAATCATTACAGGGTTTATAGAGACATTATTTGGGGTATTATTATATTACATATTATTTGTACAGCGCCTTTGAATGACTCCTGCTAGTAAGGGCGCTTTATTAAATATACATTATTATTATATACAAATGATATTGTTTATGAATCATACAAGATAACTAAAATGTTGATTATAT